>JABFPB010008169.1:0-10384 GCA_022817645.1 Ceratoteleas bidentatus | reverse complement strand
ATAACTTTTTTGTTGATAAATATAAAAAATCTGTCTTTACAATTTGTTCTTCTTGTTATTCCGAACATTTTTTTTAATTAGGTATAGGTAGACCAAAATACAAAAATTTACAAACAATTGTTATTAAATTATTTGATAAATCTAGTCAAAATTAACGAATAAATCAATAACCAATAATTTCTTAACCAAAACGTAGCTCAAACCGTGGTTGACAATTAAACTTCCTTTTACAGTGTACCAAAGACCCGTTGTCTCGGTGTCACACCTTCCAAACAGCGCCGTAACCCGACTCCGAATGTCCGCCCGACGGCAACTGTCACTCGCAACGCCCGAGACGCATAAAAATTCAAATCCAAATCTAAAACGCCTTTATCCAAATCCAATACACGGCGCCGTCCCCGACGCGAAATCACCGGACTAACCTGTCAATGAAATTTAACGTCCGTTTTCATTTCGACTTCATCCACTCGGATTGGACATAAATTACTCGTTACAACCGTTTCTTTTCCTCGCGTCCTTCCTCCCTTGATTGCGTTTCTATTGGATTGTCCCCGCGTTCGAGAGTTCATTGGAGATTTACATGGGCCGCGTTTTCTTTGATGTCACGCGGCGTTCCTTGCGAAATCAGCGACGAACGTCCCCGGAAGAGCGACAACGGAAGTTCGATTCCCAAGATTGATTTTGTATGCCGCGCCTACCGCGGATACGCGCCCGTCAACGTTGACACGGACAACGTGGAATTGAATCGCGCGTACGACGCGAGTATATAATTTGCCCGACGAAAATATTATTCACGCTGGTAACGTAATACATGACGGCAAACAGATTTACGCGAACAACAACGTTCGGCCGAAACAAACGCAGAAGTAGGAACAAATTCGATTCACGATGTAAAATCGATGGAGATCACATTTTTAGCTGGAGATCGAGGGGATAGAAGAATGCAATGGAATTATGAAATTCATGAACATTTACAAAATAGGTCACATTAGAAACAATTTCTTAGAAACAATTTCTTAGAACGATTTGTTATAAACAATTTGTTAAAAATAATTTCTTAGAACGATTTATTATTAACAATTTGTTAAACATAATTTCTTAGAAACAATTTGTTATAAACAATTTGTTCAAAATAATTTCTTAGAAACGAGTTGTTATAAACAATTTGTTAAAAATAATTTCTTAGAAACAATTTGTTAGAAACAATTTGTTAGAAATAATTTCTTAGAAACGATTTGTTATAAACAATTTGTTAAAAATAATTTCTTAGAAACGATTTGTTATAAACAATTTGTTAAAAATAATTTCTTAGAAACGATTTGTTATAAACAATTTGTTAGAAACAATTTGTTCGAAATAATTCCTTAGAAATGATTTGTTAGAAACAGTTTGTTAGAAACAATTTGTTAGAAACAATTCCTTAGAAATGATTTGTTGGAAACAATTTGTTATAAACAATTTGTTAAATAAAATTGGTTAAAAACAACAAAGGCGCAAATTTACATTCTTGAACAGGAATCTCCCGGCCTCAACCCCCGCCTGTCTTGTTATCTCACGCTAGCATTCGTTCGACACCCTCAATCAATGCTAAACCTAATATTTGACCTGCATAACTTGCTGCAATCTCGCAAGTCGAATCCGTCATCGAATAACGAGAATTTAATTGGCGATCGGGCGCGTTATAAATGATGGCAATTAAAAAGCGCTGTTTAATTAAGCAGTGAAGCGTGCATAAACACGCGCAGTTACAAAAATTGGCGTCGTCATTGTGGACGAGTGCTCGCGCGCGGCGCTTCGGGTTTCCAGTCGTAAAACCCGATCGCTCGTTCGTAACCGTCCGTTCGTCCGGTCTCGTTCTCCCGGCCCTCCCCCAGCCGTGCTCGATTTTTCATTTGTTTAATTGCTTTAAAATTGCAGAGCATGGGAACCAGACACCGTCTGATGATTCGGAGTGGCGGGCTCTGATCACACGAAGCCCTGCGCTTTGACCACTTTGAAAAGCGTCGCGCTAAAAGAAAAGACCCCGCGGTACCTTGTTTACGTCAGAACCCAACGCCCGAGTAGAATAAGTTTTCCTTTGTATTTTCAATCATTCCTGATTTACCCGTTAAAAATTCATTTTAGGATTTTCGTGAGGCGTTATCGAGTTAAACTGTTTTCCCGACTAGGGCCTCATAAGAAGAAGTTTAATTCGTGAAATGTTAAGAAAAGATATTTTAAATCATGAAAAACTGCTTCGTTGAAACCGGGAACGAACCCTTGCCTCCAAATCCGAGACATACAACTTGCTACTTCCTCCTCACGCCCTAAATAAAATCGCCGAAAACTCTATGAAAAACATTTGTATTAAAACCATAAATGGAATTTAAGTGTGGAGGCAATTGTGAATCCAAGCTTGGAACAAGAATCCATCCACAGTATCTAGATGGGTTCCATGATTGGAATTACTAAACGGGTTCCATGATTGGGATTCCTAAATGGGATCCATGATTGGAATTCCTAGATGGGTTCCATGATTGGATTCCTAGATATGTTCCATGATTGCAATTCCTAGATGGATTCCATAAATGGATTTCCAATTTCATGGAACCTGTCTAGGAATAGTGTATGGATACCAAGCTTGAACCAAACTTGGTTCCACAATGGTTTCCAGAGTAAAATTCCATCTATGGTTCCAAACCAGTACTTTTTGTTAGGGAACTAGTTAGATTTTTGCAATAACGGATCCTCGCCCGAAAGTATTAACCGAACGTTATTGGGCGATAATTAACGACTCGCGTCTACATTTTTGCGGCCGTTTAATGCAATTTAAATGGGCGAGATGTCTTTGGATGACAATGAATGATTCATTGCGGCTTGATCAATGCGAGTATGAGAGTTTAATGAATAAAAATGAATAGCGCGCGGAGTCTTGAGGAGAACAAAAGTACGAAGAAAACGATGATGAAGCCTCGCAGCTGCGTTGACTCGTGGCGTGAGGGTGGTCAGTGAAGAAAGGCGAGGAGCGCCGAGCAAAAAGTTCAAATCGAGTTGAATTGGGTTATCAAAGTGCCGGCCGCTTGCGTCACCGAAAAATTCGATCCACTCTCGCCTTTATGCATGAATAAATCAGATGTTCGGAAATTGACGTGCTCTTTTGTACATTATAATGTAATGTCAGAAAAGTACCGCGCCGAAGAGGCGTAATACAATTTTGTTCGGCGCTCGCCGATTCGCCACTTGATTGGTTCGACGCTTTCCGAAAAGTACTCCGCCAATTCCAGGGCATTCTTAGTCGAGCTGCAATTATAATTGCCGCGCGATCTTTTTGCTTCAGTTTTGATGGACAATTTCGAAGCTGCGAGATTCTTTTCCAAGGTTTAAGGTTTCGCGTTTGACTTCAAATAGACGCTTGCTTTCGAATAAGTTAAGTTTTTTAGACAACCTACAACTTCGTTTTTCAGTCGGCCATCTTGTTTGATGACTTTTTTACATTTAAACAAAAAAACTGATTGTTTCAAATGAGTCGACATCAGATTGATACATAAGTTGACTTATGCCAAGTACCCTGAGTCAAATTCTAAGTTTCCTCAATTCTAAGTACCCCAAAGTTCCCTTGGATAATTAAGGCAAGGATTGCCATTATTGAACTCTTAAAAATTTTTTTATTGAGCCAAAACTGTGAGTCATAGCATTAGGCTGTGAGTCAAGCAATACAAGTTTTGAATCAAAGCAGTCAGATCTGCACTCAAACATCATGCTTGTTCAGAACAACCAACTCAAAGCCCTCGGGTTCTTGGTTGAAAATAGCCACTGTTTTGAGTCAAGACAGTGATGTCTTGAGTGACACCTGTCGCATTTCAATGAACACTGGCCGTTGTTCGAGTAGATTTGTTTTGTGCAAACAAGTGTTGTTCGTGTGTAATATGAAAATGGAAATTTTTATGGACTGGGGGTTTTCGATGGAGGATATCCTCATTTTAACACGTAGGGATAAAGAAAAACATGACTGATTGTTTTCTAACCTAAAATTCACGCGAATGAATAAACATATACTTCGATTTTTGGTTGGACAAATTTAAACAAATTGAGGTGTAAGGTTATTCAACTAAGGTTACAAAATTGATTATGAGTGTTAAATAATTAATTGAATTTCCCGCTTGGAGGTTAGACGCTTCCAACAATGTGGGGAGGATTTGGACTCTGCTTCTATGAGTTAAATTACACTACATTTATTACAAACATATATTACGATAATGTCGACGTTAACACTGCAATGTTTTTAATTTTCATTTTCATTGTATGCTTGTTGTCATTATGACACTTTCTTCTCTAAAGGCAGTTTTAATGAAGAATGAAATACAGTTTCAAGACAAACTAGTACACTGTTTTGACTCAAGAGAGCCTCATTCAAGATCTTCACTTGTTTGACCGAAGCAAGTAAATTCTTGGCAAAATATTAAGACAGTTTCTGTTTTGAGCCAAGTAACCTTTTCTTGACTTAAACAAGTCTTTTTAAGAGTGCACGTTACCGTAGAGGCAGAAGAACCTCGGCGGTCGAGCAAACAAAAGCTCGATTCGCAACACGACGCGATCGGGTGACAGACTTCAGAATATCGCGAAATTAATTCGTAAATAAATATATGTGGATCGATACTTCCAATAACCGGCGATTTATTTAGCCGCTAAAGCTTTAAATAGCCACTTTTCGAACGACGGCGCGCCTCGTTCCGAATGCGCGATCTTCGGAAATTGAGAGCAAAATTAGGGTCGCGACAGTTATACCACCTGACCGTTCAAATTCCAACGGAATTACATTTTTCCGATTCTCGTTTTCAGTTCACCGCACCATTTTTGTGGGAAAATAACTTTTCGAGTATAATTCTCGTTCTATTTTCGTAATGTCTAAAATACTACTTTCCATATTCTCTATAAACAATTTTCTGCCCTTGAGGAAAGTGAAAATCTGAAACTGATTGTCTGAACAACTCAGAAGTTCTACTTCAGATTTATTCAAAAACCTGAGTCGTATGAATAGAAGCATTGAACGAGTCTAGCAAATATAACGAAGAATAGTCGAAGGCAAGCCTTCAATTGTGACAGTTTCAACAGAACATTAAACAGCTGAATCGCGTGGCAAGTTGCCAAGCAACATTCAACACACCAACATTTGCGAACATGTCAGTTTGAGTTGTGGCAATTCACCACGTCGCAATTTGCACGTCTCAATTTAA
The DNA here is from genome assembly GCA_022817645.1 of Ceratoteleas bidentatus. Classification (NCBI taxonomy): domain Eukaryota; kingdom Metazoa; phylum Arthropoda; class Insecta; order Hymenoptera; family Scelionidae; genus Ceratoteleas; species Ceratoteleas bidentatus. Next base: position 5,171 of record JABFPB010008169.1, on the reverse strand, counting down.
TACTTGACATTTGTGCACATGTCAGTTTGAGTTGTGGCAATTCACCACGTCGCAATTTGCACGTCTCAATTCAACACTTGATATTTGCGCACATGGCAGTTTGAATAATTTGAGAAAATTATGTTGCTAATGTAAATTTAGCAAATTATATTGCTAATGTAAATTTAGCAAATTAATGTTGCTAATGTAAATTTGAAAAATTATATGGCAGAAATAAATTATGGAAATTAAGTTGCGAAAGTAACTTTAATAAATTAAGTTGAAAAAGTAAATTAAAAAAATTATATTGCTAAAGTAAATTTTGCAAATTATGTTGCTAAAAAAAAATAAATTTGGAAAATTAGATTGCTTAAATAAATTTATGAAATGAAGTTTCTAAAATAAACTTTGCAAATTATGTTGTTACAATAAATTTGGAAAAGCACATTGCAGAAATAAATTAAGGAAATTAAGTTAATAAAGTAAATTTAGAAACTTATGTTGCTAAAGTAAAATTATATTGCTAAAATAATTTTAGAAAATTATGTAGCTATTGTAAATTTAGCAAATTATGTTGCTAATGTAAATGTAGAAAATCATGTTGCTAATGTAAATTTAGTAAATTATGTTGCTAGTTTAAATTTAGCAACTTATGTTGCTAATGTAAATTTAGAAATTTATGGTGCTAAAATAAATTTAGGAAATTAAGTTTTTGAAGTAAACTTAGCAAATTATGTTGCTAAAATAAATTTAGAAAATTATATTGCTAAAATAAATTTTAGAAATTATATTGCAGAAATAAATTAAGAAAATTAAGTTGCTAAAGTAAATTTAAAACAATTAAGTTGAAAAAATAAATTTAGAAACTCATATATATTGCTAACATAAATTTAGACAAATTATATGGCTAATGTAAATTTAGCAAACTGTGTTGCTAAAGTAAATTTAATAATTATGTTGAAAAATTATATTTAGCACATTATGTTGCTAATGTAAATTCAGAAAATTATGTTGCCAATGTAAATTTAGAAAATTATGTTGCCAATGTAAATTTAGCAAAATATGTTGATAATGTAAATTTAGCAAATATTGTTGCCAATGTAAATTTAGCAAATTATGTTGCTAATGTATATTTAGATATGTATGTTGCTAAAATAAATTTGGAAACTTAGATTGCATAAATAAATTTAGGAAATTAAGTTTCTAAAGTAAACTTTGCAAATTATGTTGTTAAAATAAATTTTGAATATTACATTGCAGAAATAAATTAAACATTCGTATAAAAAACTAATTAGTACGTTAGAAATTTTTCGGCTTCATTTTACAATTTTGTCAAACACATTTTTTTTGAAAATGGTGGAGAAATAACCATTTTCCAGGAGCACTTCTTAGCGGAAGGGGTTTGCGATGGATACATGTAACCCGCTTATCTGAATCAAAAAACAATAATGGGTATCTAAAATATATTTTTAAAAATTGCCCTCGAGCGAAGGAAATTGAAATAAATTGATTAAAAACAAAATGGCGGCCATCTTAAAACGAAGGTCACTATTTGGCTTAAAATTTGGCTGTTTTAGCGTGCAAAAAAATAATAATTTTTATTAGAAAAGAAATTCCTTCGTTCAAGGGCACCAAAAATTAATTTGCAGGAAATACGCCAAATTTCATCGAAATCCGTTGAGAAGTTTGTCTGCAATCGTGTCCACCGACTTGAAAAACGTCATTGTAGACGTATAGTGTTCGCTTCGGCAATTAAAAAAAAATACTTCCACTCATCGGATCGACTTCAAACTTTGGAATTATATAGACAAAGGGCAATACTTTCGAATTATGACATTTTTGAAAAAATCATTTTTTCCAAAATTCTGAGTGGAGGTAACCCCTTAAGGAAATAAAGTTACAACAACTTAATTGTTAAAGTAAATTTAACAATTTAGTTGAAGAAGTAAATTTATAAAATTATATTGCTAAAGTAAATTTTGCAAATTATGTTGCTAAAATAAATTTGAAAAATTATATTGTAGAAATGAATTAAGGAAATTAAGTTGCTAAAGTACATTTAACAATTAAGTTGAAAAACTACATTTAGCAAATTAGGTTGATAAAGTAAATTTATCAATTAAGTTGGAAAAGTAAATTTTGCAAATTATGTTGCTAAAATTAATTTAGATAATTATATTGCTAAAATAAATTTGGATAATTATATTGCATAAATAAGTTAAGGATATTAAGCTGTTAAAGTAAATTTAACAATTAAGTTGAAAAAGTAAATTTAGCGAATTATGTTGCTAATGTAAAATTAGAAATTTATGTTGCTAAAATAAATTTGGAAAGTTAGATTGCATAAATAAATTTAGGAAATTAAGTTTCTAAAATAAACTTTGCAAATTATGTTGTTAAAATAAATTTTGAAAATTGCATTGCAGAAAGAAATTAAAGAAATTAAGTTGCTGAAGTAAATTTAACGATTAAGTTGGAAAACTAAATTTAGGAAATTATGTTGCTAATGTAAATTTGAAAAATTATATGGCAGAAATAAATTATGGAAATTAAGTTGCTAAAGTAAATTTAATAAATTAAGTTGAAAAAGTGAATTTAGCAAGCTATCTTGCTAATGTATGTAAATTTATGTAATGTAATGTAAATGTAATGTAAATTTAGATTTTTATGTTGCTAAAATAAGTTTGGGAATTATATTGTAGAAATGAACTAAGGAAATTAAGTTGCTAAAGTAAATTTAACAATTAAGTTAAAAAATAAATTTAGTAAATTAAGTTGCTAACGTAAACTTTACAACCCTCGTTCGAAAATCCAGGAGTTTCACCTCTAAAAACCGGTTGCCGAAACAGTCCGAAAAATGTAACAGAAAATTCGAGGCCAGAACTCGAAATTTCAAGGTGTTTCGGCTTCAATGGTCTGGAAGCAAAGTTTCGACTGAAAATTATTTGAAGCCAATACACTCCGAAAAATCGGAGCCGAAAGTCTACGATATGATAAGCTCCCCAGTTAAAAAAAACGAAAATCTGACTCAACGAGTCGTCGATGATTCGTTGACGAGTCAGATTTTCGGGAAACCATAATAACGAGAAATTATTAAGTCGTCGACGAGTCGGAGTAACTAGTCGATATTTGGGTTCAAAATTTTCTAATTTTTAAAATTTTCCAAATCTTGTAGATGTTTCAACAGTTTCAAATTGTTGAAATTTTTTAAAACTTTCAAAACTTTCAAATTTTTCAAAATTTTTAGAAATTTTCAAAATTTTCAAAATTTTTAACTTTTTGAAAATTTTGAATATTTTGACAGTTTTGACAATTTTGAAGATTTTGAAAGTTATGAGATTTTAGAAATTTTTGATTAATTTGGAAAATTTTGAAAGTTTTAAGCAGTTTGAAAAATTAGAAATTTGAAAACTTTTGAAAATTATAAAAAACTTGAAAGATTTGAAAATTTTGAAAATTTTGAAAATTATGAAGATTTTGAAGATTTTGAAAATGTTGAATATTTTGAAATTTTTGAATATTTAACAATGTTGAAAATTAAAAATATTAGAAAATTTTGAAAATTCTAAAAATTTTGACAATTTAAAAAATTTCGAAAATTTTGAAATTTTTTAAAATTCCAAAAATTTTGAAAGATTTGAAAATCTTAAAAATTTTGAATATTTTGACAGTTTTGACAATTTTGAAGATTTTGAAAGTTATGGAATTTTAGAAATTGTTGAATAATATGGAAAATTTCTAAAGTTTTAAGCAGTTTGAAAAATTAAAAATTTGAAAATTTTTGCAAATTATAAAAATCTTGAAATTTATAAAAATCTTGAAAGATTTGAAAATTCTGAAATTTTGAAAATATTTAAAATTTTGATTATTTTGAAAGTTTTGAAAATATTGAATCTTTTTAAAATATAGAACACTTTGAAAAAATTCAAAACATTTGAAAGCTTTGAAAATTTTGAAAATTTTGAAAATTATGGAGATTTTGAAAATTGTGAAATTATTGAAAATTTTTAACAATTTTGAAAATTTAAAACATTTGAAATTAAAAAAATTCTAAAAATGTTGAAAAATTTGAAAGTTTTGAAAGTGTTGAAAATTATGAAGATTTTGAAAATGTTGAATATTTTGTAATTTTTGAATATTTAACAATTTTGAAAATTTAAAATATTAGAAAATTTTGAAAATTCTAAACATTTTGACAATTTAAAAAATTTTGAAAATTTTGAAATTTTTTAAAATTACAAAAATTTTTAAAAGATTTGAAAATCTTAAAAGTTTTGAAAATTTTGAAAGATTAAACAATTTTTTATTTTTTGAAAAATTTGAATATTTTGACAGTTTTGCTAATTTGAAGATTTTGAAAGTTTTGAAAATTATGAAAATCTTGAAATATTTGAAAATTTTGAAAGTTTTGAAAATTTTGAACATTTTAAAAGTTTTGCAAATTTTGAAGATTTTGAAAGTTTTGAAAATTATGAAAATCTTGAAAGATTTGCAAATTTTGAAAGTTTTGAAAATTTTGAACATTTTGAAAGTTTTGAAATTTTGAATATTTCGAAAGTTCTGATAATTTAACATTAAAAACAAATTTTGAACATTTTGTAATTTAAAATTAAAAAAAATTTGAAATTTTGTAACAATATGGAAAATTTGTCACATTTAAAATTGTGGAATTTTCTGAAAATGTTGAAAATTTTGAAATTTTGAAAGTTTTGAAAAATTTGAAACGTTTTAAAATTTAGAACGCTTTGGAAAAATTTGAAACATTTGACATTTTTGAAAATGTTGAAAAATTTGAAAATTATGAAGATTTTGAACATTTTGAAATTATTGACAATTTTTAACAGTTAGAAAAATTTGAAAGATTTGAAAATTTTTTAAATTCACCTTGAAATTGAAAACACTTTGAAATTTCGAGATCTGGCCTCGAATTTTCTGTTGCATTTTTCGGACTATTTCGGCAACCGGTTTTTGGAGCCGAAACTCTTGGGTTTTTGAACGAGGGAAATTATAACCAACGCTCGCGTTGGAAGGCTTGAGCGCGGCGTTGGAGCGCTCGCGTCGAGCGCCGCGCATGACGTCCCAGCGACAAGGATCATTCACAATTGACAGTCGCATGCGAATTCGCTGGCGCTGGCGCGCACGCTTTCGTGTTCTAGGATAGGAAGCGTTCGACGCTCGCGTCTAAGCGTTCG
>JABFPB010008168.1:0-10383 GCA_022817645.1 Ceratoteleas bidentatus | reverse complement strand
CAAAGCAATCTGATTGGGAGATATAGGCGTTACAATCTGCAACTTCAGACATGTCATGAGTTTTTTAAGAAAGGGATCCAAGGAGCGGGGGGTCGTTTTGAGGTATACTCTTTCAGAGGTGCGTGTTGATTAATAGCGGTGATAAGGTGATTATTAAACGAGCCAGTTAACCTGTTACAAGAAAAGAGATAATCCACATGATTTCACTCTAGAGACAAGTATGAATCAAAGTTCACGGAGAAAAAGTTGTATTTTGTGCTGCAAAAAACTAACTCAGCAGCAGCTGAATCAGCACATGACAGAAGCCTCATTTCGACCACAGTCTCACACCCATCAGCTTTCTCAGACAATTCAACCCACACCGCCCCTGTAAATGTCTCCTCTCTCCCTCAATAAATCCGGATAATCGTTTGGAATTGTCACGGCATTTGCAACGCACTCGACATCGAAGAGGAAATCAGAGAGGATAAATTGATCTGTTGTACGATACTTGGTCTACGAAGGATGTACTGACATCACCGATCCAAAGAACATTCACTGTCTTGGCTTCGCCAGCAAGGCGCCCGAGGGGTGTTGGATGTCCGAGCAGTGGTCTTGCTTACCTGTATTTACCGGAGGTGATTTTAACGCCCGTGTGGCAATAATTAAACTGTCTGGACGTTGATCTTCTATTATATACTTTTACGCAAACTCGTGAATCTAATTACCATAATAGGCATAGCTCACAAGAGCTCATCTCCTTTTTAGAGGATCATGGTATGATCTTACAAAACAGGGCAGAAATGTCATAGACCTCATTTGGTCCTCTCTAGATTGCTTTGATCTGGCTGAGAATCTTGAGGTATGTGACTGGCCTTCGCCCTCCGATCATTTGTCCGTCTTGCTATTATCGAAATCAAACCTAATTGCAGGCTGAAATCCCCAAAACGTTCCTTTACCCAAACTGATTTGGCGTGATCATCGGAAGCAATGCGTTGGAGATACGAAGTGGGTTATTATATTCACAGTGAAGTCGATGTTTTGAATGTAACTTTGCTGCCCGCGCGAAAAAAGTAAGCTGGCATAACTATGGCGCAAAGGCTGAATCATGATCGCGAGCCATATTCTTGCCAGCCTTAAGCCATCCAGTTCCCATCTGGGGACTGTATCAGGAATATCAGGAATATGTATGTCAAAGATGAGGGAAATCTGTGCTGTAGAAACTGAGATATGACGATGTATTTAAGCGCGCGTCATTTGTTCGTTTTTCGTTCGTCATTCGAGCGTTTAGGCAATCGCTCGACTATCAAAGTTAAATATATCACGCGTTTAAATATATCGTCATATCTCAGTTTCTGCAGTGCAGATTTTCCTCTTCTTTCACATACATATTCCTGACATCATTAGGTACATTTCCTTCGCTGCAACTATGGTCCTAAGATCAATAGTTTTCGAGATATTTTAATTTAAACCCAATGCTATCGTCACAGCGGCGGTTGCATGCATTTAGGGGTTCTCCAAGCGCAAATCCTGTTATTGCCCGTGGCCCTTCAATTGCAATAGTAAAATAAAAATAAACTAATTAAATATTTAAAAACTTCGCCTTTGGCTCGATGCAAAATATAGTTTGTGGTAACTATTTTATCGTTATAGTTTAAGTTTAATGAATGAAACGGAGAATAAATTAATTTCTATTTTCAGATGCTCCAACAACACGTTTGGATGGAGTGCCTAATGGTCAACTAGAAGAAGGAAGAGACAGCTTGAAAATAAGTTGCATTGCTGATGCTAATCCGCCTGCAACTATCATTTGGAAACGCCAAAAAAGTCACGGTGATCTGGAATTCACAACAACAGGAGAGAGCTTGGTTTTTTCACCAGTATATAGAAATCATGCCGCTTCATATATTTGTGAAGCGTCAAACACTGAAGGTGAAAGTAGTCCCCTGTCTGTGCAAATTCACGTCAATTGTAAGTAAATTCTATTTACATGTACAACATTATAAAATGTTTAAGTTAATTAAGGTCGCGTCTTTATGTTTGTTTCATTTGCTAGTGGGTCACTTATGTACACAATACCACACGGTATAAAATGAAGGGTTGATACTGGTATATTTTGGCTTACATTAGGTAAACATTATACCTGCTAATGAAACAGGTAAACACTGAGATTATCGTAGTCCAACATTTCTACGTCAGTTTACTTGAAATGAGAAACTTTTCTGGTTAAGTTAACTCCTTGATGGGTTGAATCAGCTGTTTCAAATGTACCAGGGATCCTATCTACGGAGAAACCTAGGAATCTGCGGAGGAACCTTCGTAGGTTCCTACGTAGGAAATTTATTAATTATTACTAAGTAAATTTTAATGTTTCAATAATTTAATTGTCGTAAAATTATAATTGTTGTATTCGAAGTATTACTAACACTAATTTCATCTAAAAAATCCTGAGGAGGAAAAACCGCTACCGAGAATCGAACCCCTAAATCGTCGACCGATACCGCCCAACGCGACTATCTTATCCACTGAACGTTGGTATTCTGACTGCGTATCGGGAAACCCTAGTAAAAATGAAACATATACGGCCCATATATGAAATGACAAAATCATATATGCCCATATACGGCCATATATGGCCGTATATGTTTCATATATAAAACATATATGTTTTGTCGCTTATTCCATATATGTCATATATCCTCATATATGGCGTCAGTATTTCCATATATGATATTTTTTATTTTCAGAAATCCTACATTTTAATTTTCTGAAAACTCAAAAACTTATCATATATGGAAATACTGAAACCATATATGCAAATACAAGACATATATGGAATAAGCGAAAAACATATATGTTTTATATATGAAACATATACGGCCATATATGGCCGTATATGGGCATATATGGGCATATATGATTTTGTCATTTCATATATGGGCCGTATATGTTTCATTTTTACTAGGATAATGCTCAAGTCCAATGGTCCAATCTAATGCTCAAGTCCAATGGTCCAGTCTAATACTCGAGTCCAATGGTCACTTCCAATTGTCAAGTCCACTGGCAAGTCCAAAGGTCAAGCCCAGTGTTCAAGACAAATGATAAAGACCAATGGTCAACACCAATGGTCAAATCCAATGGAACAGTCAAAGGGTCAAGACCAGTGGTAAGGACTAATGATCAAATCCCATGATATACATACATGTATATCAAATGGTTGATATACATGTATGTGGTATATATAGGACAGATGCTACAATACATACTATCGCCATATATACATTAGGGTGAACTAAAAAAATTTTTTTTCTACGAATACAGCAAAACCATCTTATGTGATGATAAAAGATGCGGCAAATTCATTTTTTTAGCGGCTTTATCAAATGAGCGGCTTTATCAAATGAAAAACGTGGCGCAAACGACTTGAAGTTTTGTGAAATCGTGACAAATAACGTTTGATGTATACAATTGTTTTTTTCGTCACTCGAGGACCAAAATAAGCACTTTGCTCCCTCATTTTAGGGAGCAAAATCCAGGGAGGAAAAACATGGAGCAAAACTTGGTTTTACAGCCTAGGGAGAAAAATCGAGTTTGGCTCTATACTTTTCCTCCCTAGGGAGCAAAACCTAGGGAGGAAAAGTATAGAGCCAAACTCGAAAAAAGTATAGAGTTTTGCTCCTTAGGGAAAAAAACTCGGTTCTACTCCCTAAAATTACGGAGCAAAGTGCGTACTATCGGGCCCTTGCAACGAAAAATTTCGTGTGCACCACGGGAGAAAGCGCGATCACCCTCGCCTACATCTCGCCTCCGGCGAGCTTTCGGCTCGGGCTGCCACCTTCGCCCGCGGGAATAATCGCGTACTTTCCTCCCTAGGTGCACAATATACTATTTTGTCATACCAGCACAAAATTGACCATTATCGAGCTAAAAATCGTGCACAAAGTTGAACTTTTTTGCCACACGGGCGCAAAATGGAGGACAAATCGGCCCTATGTTATAAATGTGTTCAATATTAAAAAATGGATGCAAAGTAAAAATGGGATGCAACATAAAAATCGGACGCAAAGTAAAAATCGAACACAAAGTCAAAATCGGATGCAATGTAAAAACAATCAGGCGCAAAGTAAAAATCGGGCGCAGAGTAAAAAAACTGGACGCAGAATAAAAACTGGGCGCAAAATATAAAAAATAAAAATTCAACAAATTTTCGAAATATCTCAAAATTGAATATCTTTTAAAACCCTTTTTTGGGGCCCGGGCCACACCGGGGCTTCGCTCGTGAACCCCACCGGGGTATTCATGCACCTATGCACTGGGTATCTTATGAAGGACCTTTTGGTGCAGGTGTGACAAAAAAGTGTGTATGATGTGAGCAAAGGCTGTTCACGTGAGGTCGAACTTCTGCGCGTTAGAAAACCCTGGGACGCCTTCGGCGTCCTCTGGCCCGTCGCGCATCAATAGCCTACTTTGCACTCTAGATTAAAATATTATTTTATGAATCAAGCTTCCACAGAAAGGAATCAAAATCTTCCACACAAAGACTATGATTTCTTTCTGTGGAAGCGATCCTAAATTATGAATAAAATGTGACCAATCCATCTTGGCAGCGATTTTAAGCAAAAGCCGTCGTGTGGGCAACAACAGCCAGAGTACTTCGTCGTACATGACGTTCTTGGGTCCCGAGTCAGTATTGTACATGAGGGTTCGATTACTAGAATAGCTCACGATTATGCCCCTGATATACTCTGGAACCTGCATTCTCCTTCAGCGCGCCCAGGATGCAGTCGATTGTGTAAGCGATTCCCGGTTGTTGTGGGAAAAGTGTAGACACTATCCGTTCCAACAGAACTGGGTAGGATGGTGGCGTTACGGTTCAGGCTTTCAGCCTGGACATTACTGTCTTATATGGCCTACATGGATCTATGTCGACTATTTCGCAAAGCTCCTTCCACGTGCGCCTTTTGCTGTCCTTGATGGCTCTCTTCAAGGCACCCCGTGCCACATGATATCGGAGCCTCTTCACGACCTCGAGCATGCTGAGCCTGTCGTCGGGTGCGGTGGCAACGTTTACGCTGTTCAGCGATTTCTTCGTCCCACCAGTAGACCGGTGCACGGTGGTTTTTCGGAGAGCCATCGGTCATGGCCGCGTCTTCCATCATGACGCTGAATGTATCGCGGTCAAAGGACCTGACGTTCCAATTCGCAGGAGCTGACGGTTCCGTTGCCCTTCGTACACCCTCTGCGGCAGTTTCGATGATGGCATGGTGATCACTATGGGTTTCGTGGTCACTGACCTGCCACGACTTGACTTTAGGAGAAAGGCTTTCACTGGCAAATGTCATATCTACGATGGAATTATTGCCGTTTCGGGTGAAAGTATCGGTGTTGTGGAGGGCTGCTTCGAGGAATGCTGCAAAGTCCAGAATGGCCTTGCGTCTTCTGTTGGTCTCCCTGTTGCCCCATTCTGTTGCCCATGCGTTGAAATCGCCTGCAATGATGTGCGGTCGCCGTCCTCTCGCGTCCTCCGCTAGGTAGTTCAAACTCTCCCTGTGAGAAGCTTGGCGGAGCATAGACGCTGTAGACGTAAATTCCCTCCAATCTTGCCCAGGGGAATCCGGCTTTCGCCGTATGTAGCGCTTCCTGAAGGAAGATATCTCCGCATACCCAAGTGGCAGCCCGAGATGATGTGTCGGGTAGCCAGGCTCGAGAGTTCTCCAGATCCCTGTATTGCTCCGACAGGACTGCGATGTCCACTCTCAGGTCTCTCACCGTTTGAGTCAGCAGGTTTTATGCCGCCTCGCAGTGGTTAAGGTTTAGCTGGCGGATCCTCATTTTCTGCCTGCCTTCACAGCTGCTTGGTACGCCGGGCACCCGCAGATCCCCGTCGGGTTGTTCATCCTGTCCACGCACAGCACGCACCTTGCCTCCTTGCTCACGCATGCCTCGCGCGTGAGCAACGCCAACCTCGCTACATCTGAGACAGCACTTGGACCTGTCCGCCCCCTTGCAGTCTCGTGCCAATTGTCCAAACGCCCAGCACCTATTGCACTTCCGCACATATATCTTCTCCCTAACGCGGCAGTTGACGCAGCCTATACGCACCCGGCCATTTTCCACCGCCTTTCTGGCAAGGACTGTGGGTAATCGGACTATGGCTGTTTACGTACTCCTGTATGCTTTGCGGATGGGCTTGATAGCTTGAGCCTCAATATCTACACCCAAATCCTTGGAAAGAGTTTCGCGGACGTCAGCGGTCGTGGTCAGCTCGTCCCTAATTTCGAGTGTCGTCTCGTCTTACCTGGTCACGACGCTGGCTGACCAGCCCAGATTTCTGGAGATGGGTTCCGACACCTGGGTGGCAGTCACGGACTTCCTCATCTCTAGCAGCAGGTTGTCAGCAGCGTTCCTCCTCATCTTAATGACGCTCTCTCCCACTTCCTTCAGGGACGGGTCGCTCTTCATCTGCCTCAGCATGTGCGCATAGGATGGCCTCCCTCCTTCGCCTTAGCGATTATGATATCGGGGCGTGAGGACCGCGGCATCTCAGGTCTCGATCTTCTTTTTGATGCCATCTGTCAATCCATCTGCGTAGCAGGCTTGGCAGGTGGCCAAGCCTGCCGTGACACCGCTACTCTCGGTGTCACGGCGGATGCACTCGGTATTGGAAAATCACTGGTAAGCGGTCCTTACTTCCTCCGAACCGGTTAAGCGCGCTTCTCCTCTTTTAACTTCGGAGACTCGACAGGTTTCCTCTTTTTCACTTGTTTTCCCCTCAAACCCGGGGTAGTCTGAGTGTCCGCCATCACTGTCTCCAGTGCTTCGCGCCCATCCTTTCCCTTTATCCGGGACGAGGTCTCCGCCACGGCCGTCTCCGGTCTGACTGTGAAAAGCTCTTTCAAGTCTGCGAATTGGTCATAGCAAGTCCGATTAGAGCTCACATTTTGCGTGATCTCTCGGTGGATATTATGCCTCGGCTTCACGAAGTCAAGAAGATCTGCAATTTTCTTTCCCAAAGGCACAAGCTTCTCTCTTCTGAAGTCGCCGAGTTCTTCTCCATTAGGTTTACAGTTGCGGAATCCATGTAAATATTTTCACCAGCGCATCGTTCGTAAGGGGGCGGGCCGCCGGGAATGGGTACACCCTCGGTTAATCTAACCTACCCCAGGGCCCAGCTACCGCTTTACCAGCGGAATACACGGACGGAATGGTGCTCGTCCGAAGCAACACGGATTCCGATCTCTGAGTCCAATACGTAATTCCTGATCAGGGCCCGAAGGCCCTCTCTACTTATCGTACACTGCAGCTAACACGTCGGCAGAGCATGCTCAACTCAGTACCCGTAAGGGCACTCCCAGTGGGCTAAAGTGCAGACCGATCGTTGGTTGGTTTGTCCTAGGGCTGGAAGTTATATTCGAATGACTCGGATACATTCGAATGACTCGGATACATTCGAATACATTCGAATACATTCGAAGCTGTCGAATGTAAACTTTCGAATGAGTCGGATGTATTCGGCTGGTTCGACAGCTTCGAATATTTAGAATGTTTGCGAATGTATTAGAACATATTCCAGTGTATTTCGTGTAAAAAAATAACATTTTTGAGCAAGGAAGACAGTAGATACATTCGTCTCTGGCAAAATTACAAACTTGCAAATTTAACCCATTAAGACGCAAAAACCCGTATTTTTTGTTTGGCAAAATTAATTGTTTAAACAATAAGTGTTTAAACAGTTGCTATAAACAAAAGGAATTATATCAATTTGAGGACGCAAATCGACTCAGATGACTCAATTATTATAGGATAGATCAAAATTTGAGTACAATCTTGACATATTTTTATTCGAAATATTCAAACCGCACACTATTCGGAACAAATTTTTTTTATTCTAATTACATAAAAGTACAATTTTTTACTTTTACTTTAGAAGTTAACTGTTGCACTTTTGCAATAACTAAAAGTTTAGTACCCGATAACCACTAACGACAAGCCGAAATTTGACAGATGTTGGAAAAAATTTTTTAATTTTGTTACTAACCATCATTGTAAATAGCTATTTATTACTTTGAAGCTGTACATAAATTATTCCTTAATCATAATGATGGCGATAAGCTTGGTAATTGTTAAAAGTATGATAAAATATCCCGAAAACACTGTAGCGACACGTAGGTTTAAAGTTTCTGAGATTTGCCCACAGACATAAACGTTTTTAAACCTCAAATGAACGTTTTATGAAAGTTAGAAACGTCCACGATACGTCAAATTGACGTTTTATGACGTTTCTATTCTGTACGGGTAGCTATTCGAATACTTATTCGAAAGATTCGAATGATTCGAATTCTTTTATTCGAATTCTTTTATTCGAATAAATAATTATTCGAATGATTCGAATGTTTACGTATTCGCATTTTAGGAGCCCTAGTTTGTTCTGAGGGTGTCCTTCCCCCAGTCTGTTTGGTCCGCGAGAGGTATTTTATTTCCCTCTTGTCCTCTATATCTAGCGAGCTCTACTCTATTCGCCTCCCGAGGACGCGTCACGTTGTGGTTTCAGACTCCCCCGGTGGTGGATGTGTATGTGTGAGTGCGTATTTTTGTGTATGTGAGTTTTTGTGTGTGCGTGAAATTCTATCGAGTTCGATTAACATGGTTTTTGCGAATAACATTTTTTTGCGTGAAGATTTGGTTTCACGCAATTCACCGAAACTCATTACATAGTCAGTGATATTTTTCACTTTTTTTATTTCATCACACTTACACCTCCACAGACAATGTAAATTCACAAACATCCTTAGATGCACACATATACACACTTAGATGCAAACACATAATTATATACTTATAAATAAACTCATACAAACACGAACGAAATCCATTGCTATGTATTTATGTAAGTATACTGTGACACGCACACGCACACACACATACTCCCACACATCCACCGCCTGAAAAGCGGCATCAATTGTGTCTGGTGCTGAACTTGGGAAAATGTGGTCATTACTGTTACAGGCTGAGGAGGAAGGCGGTAACGCTGAACTTATCCTTGCAGCCAGAAATGGCTACAAATACTTGGGACCAATCCAGATCGAGTGAGATACAATCTGCTGTAAGTAAGGCCGCGGCCGTAGCCCTCCTTGGGGTGTCTGTAGACGCGGGAGGAGTCTGTAACACCTACGTGGCGCGTCCGCGGGTGGCGGATAGAGGAGTGCTCGCTAGCAATAGAGGGCAGGAGGGAAATAAAATACCTCTCGCGGACCAACAGAACGGGGGAAGGCCACCCCGAGAAAAAAGCAATAACGATCGGTCTGCGTTGTAGTCCTCTGGGAGTGCCCTACGGGGCTGATGTGAGCTTGCTCTGCCGACGTGGTAACTGCAGCGTACGAACAGTAGCCAGTCCCATCGGGCCCTGATCAGGAATTACGTATTGGACACGGAGATCGGTATCCGTGTAGCCTCGGGCGAGTGCCAGTCCGTCCGTGTATTCCGGGACTGGTAAAGCGGTAGCTGGGTCTCAGGGAACTGGGATAGGTTTGGTTAACCGAGGGTATACCCGTTCCCAGCGTTCCGGCACCCCTTACGTACTATGCGCTGATGAAACTATTTACATGGATACCCCAACTGTAAACCCAACGGAGAAGAACTCAGCACAGTTCAGAAGAGCACAGAAGTTCCTGACGCTGGGAAAGTAGATCGAGGATCTTCTTGAATTCGTGAAGCCTAGGAACAACGCCCACGGAGAGATCAAACGTATGGTGAGCTCAATACGTAACTGTTACGACCAACTAGCGGATATGGAGGAGCAATCGACCGCGGGCAAACCAGAGACAGCGGCGGCGGATACGCAGACGTCGCCTGGCTTACGGGTAACTGGCGGGCGCGAACAGCCTGAGACAGTAGCGGCAAAAACGTAGACCTCGCCTGGCCTGAAGGCAAATGGCGGACGTTCAACCACGAAGAAGGGAAAACCGACAGAGTCTCCAGGGATGGCCGAGGAGAAGCGAGTCAAGGAAAACCGAAAAAGAAATGGACCGCCGATCGACGCGCTCCCAACATCAAGCTTCGCGAAGCTTCCCACCGGAAACGAATCTTCGCAGATGGACTGGCACACGGTAGTGAAAAAGAAGGGTCCGAAACCTTTGAACCCGGGACCTTTACACCCTGACCTCATAACTGTTAAGGTGAAGGAGGGAGGCCTTTCATATGCTGTAAAAGTCCCACATTCTGTGTAGCACGGGCCGCACAGCGTCTTTTGAAGATTTTACACCTGCCCACGAAAAAAAACATGTAACCCCACATGTGACCCCATATGTGACCCTACATGTGACTCTAAACTTCGGATGTATCTTTATATGTGATCCTACATGTTACTCTACATGTCACCTTACATGTGACTCCATATGTGACCCT
>JABFPB010008167.1:0-10385 GCA_022817645.1 Ceratoteleas bidentatus | reverse complement strand
AATACTGTATAGCTATCTATATTTTCACTATCATTAGCGAACGCAAGAAATAATTTATGTTTTGAACATGACTGTCATGATAGTCCCGCCTTAAATCAAATAAATACATTTGTTCAAACCTATTTGGTTGTTTTTACCCAGCCATTTGATGATTCTAAATGGTGCGCGTGTGCACCGACACTTAACCTTAAAACTAAAATGTGTATCTCCTTCTAATTCATTGCACGGAGAAAGACAAACGATAAGTCCCTCGAAACTTTCAGAACTTATCGTTTCTAACGAAAGACTCAACAAAATGTTTGGTAGAATCAACCAAATTCTTTTGCTGAACAAATAACACAATTATTTGGTTGATTTAACCAAATATATCCCTGCGTGCGAAATCGGTCTCAGTTTACGTGTTCTTCCGATGTTCATCTTAAAAATACATTTCGTCATGATTTTAACGTGTAGTTAAATTATATTAAACAATATTAAACTTAACGAATTAATTCAATTTAGTTATTATTAAATTCCCTACCATTTAATTTAAGTTCGCAGAGTTATTTTGAATTTGCTTTAACGTTTTTTTAGATTAAACCGCTGTTGTCAGATTGAACCTTGATCTGATTTACTTAAAAGTCAAGCGCTTGCGCGCAAACGGTACGTTTCTTGAATAAAATATGTTTTCATATTTTCTTGTTCTATATTACGTTACTTATATTTATAACAACATTTGTACGGTTTTATGACAAAAGCTGACATGTGCTTAAAGTAATTGGGACATCACATGCAATAATCAATGCAACCCAATGTCGAGGCTTTGTTATAATGTAGTTTATTTATAATTACAATAAAGTATATTTTAATGTCAGTAGATGGGTGGAAAAGAAAACAATTATTTTATACTTACACTCTTTTCCAGTAGCTAGCAGTCGTGATAGTGGGATTATTTTCTAATGAGAAATAAGTTCCAATTCATTCTTCGAAAAAGTCACTAGATGAAATAAAGGTTTCAGTCATTAATCCCAGGTAATGTTTATGTCAGTACAAGATTATACCATTTCAATGTACATCGTAAAACGTCAATATGAAACTGTAAATGTGAAATTTTAAGGCGATGAATTAACAACAGAGATTTTTCTTAAACTATACGCAAATTAGACGTGTAAAATTGTGTTAAGATATTTGCAGTTTATCAAATTTGGTTCCCTTTTGAGAAATACTTACTGAAAAATAGTAGAAATTATTAAATATAATAAATTATTAAATAAATAACTTATGAAAAAGTGGAAAAAACTGCAAAGAAACATAACCCTAGAATTTCGAATAGACATTAATGGAATTCATGTATATGTCCAAATAGAAATTGGTTCACAATATAAACATAAATGTAAATTTAGACATCTGTTGGACAAAAAGTGCATAGATATTTATAAATTCTGATAGAACTATCCATATAATTATTTGTAAACAGAGTTATTATAATATTATCACATCAGTCATCTTCCTTATGGATGTTGAAATCAACAAAACTAGCAAGCCATCTAGATACAAACCCTTATGAAAAAAATACTTCGCCTAAGTTCTCTTACATTCGCACAATTGCTAACTTTTTTTCCAACGAAAACAAGTTACTAATAACAGAAAAAATCTCCCGAGTCTAAGAAATGCTCTAAAAATCTCGGAAAACCTCAGAAAATCTTTGACAGTCCAAATTTCGAGTTCTTTTCAGAGCTTATAAGGATTCTCTTCACATTTTGCAAATTTTTCCTTCATCTGTTTAAATCCGTAAATAGCTAAAAATTCAAAGTTTCGGCAAATCGGGTGAAGAACGCCAACAAAATCGAGTCAAAAACGAGCTCGCGGGCCGGCGTCACGCATCTCCGCGTCAAGCTAAACGAAATCTGAGTCACCTCGCGTGCTCTCTTACATGCTCTCTTATGCACGTGAACCCGTTCATACGTGTTCTTACCGACAGACGAGCGTGATCCGCATGCACACAGGCACGTCTTCGCTCGCTTTGCGCACGATCCGGCGCGCAAAACCCACCCCCCAAAAAACACCCCCGGACTTCGTTGCAACCCTCGCGAAGGCTTCGCCCCGCCCCATTCCACTACTGCGACTACTTGCCGTGTACACGTATGGGTCTACGTTTTGTGTACATGTGTTCTCCCTCAGTTCGCCCCCTTTCCGTCGCCGACAACCCTTACTTTATCCGTTCGTCCATCCATGTTCCCGAATCTGCATCCAACCTCTTCTGTCTCTCTGAATTCAACTGGAAATCACGTAAGTTCCTGTACAGGATATTCGCGCGTCTCCCTCGTCCGCTTTTTGTTTTACTCGAACAACATGGAGTGTTGTGTGCCCGAGATTGCGCTTTTCATTTTTACTTTGCCGCGACTTCGCCCGAGCAAAGCATATTTCGCCGGATAATAACCTTAGGTCGTGCTTTTTCACGCCGAATTTCACCCTGACCAGATGAACGGGTTCGTTTCATAGGCATTCGAGACACGCTTTGGTAATTTTGTCAAGGATGGCACGAGGCGACACGCGAAATTGCAGCACGCGAAATGAGTGAAAATGAAACTTATTTTTACGGAAAACCTGTTGGAATTGGCGTGTCTTAGCAATTCGTAGACGGTGAGGTGAAAATATGTAAAAGCAATGTTTTACGAATACGGTTGCGGCATATGAAAAGTAAACTGTTGGGCGTCAATTTAACATATTTTTAATCTTAGAGCCCACGTTGAGCGCCAATTTAAGATTTTTTAAATCTCAGAGCCCACGTTGGGCGCCAATTTAACATTTTTTTAAATCTCAGAGCCCACGTTGGGCGCCAATTTAAAAGTTTTTTAATCTCAGACCCCACGTTGGGCACCAATTTGACTTTTTTTTAAATCTCAGAGCCCACGTTGGGCGCCAATTTAATAGTTTTATAATCTCAGACCCCACGTTGGGCGCCAATTTAACATTTTTTAAATCTCAGACCCCACGTTGGGCGCCAATTTAACATATTTTAAATCTCAGAGCCCACGTTGGGCGCCAATTTAACAGTTTTTTAATCTCAGACCCCACGTTGGGCGCCAGTTTGACATTTTTTTAAATCTCAGGTCCCACGCTGGACGTCAGTTTAACATTTTTTAAATGTCTGGCCCCACGTTGGGCGCCAATTTAACATTTTTTAATCTCAGAGCCCACGTTGGGCGCCAATATAACAGTTTTTTAATCTCAGACCCCCACATTGGTCGCCAATTTAACATTTTTTAAATCTCAGAGCCCACGTTGGGCGCCAATTTAACAGTTTTTTAAATCTCAGACCCCCGTTGGGTGCCAATATTATATTGGCGATTCTGAGGCCCCCTCAGGATGTAAATATAATTGGATGCCAAAATAACATTTCTCACATCTCGACTCCAAGTCACTGGCCTCCATGGAGTAAATTTCCAGAATTAGGAAATTTACGCCTCCAAAATTTACCTAAAAAATAAGATTCGGAATAAACGTTCGCATTCTCTAGTCTCGGAATACTTATCTGCGTGTACACATATTCATATTATTCATGTCCTTATTCTGCGGAAGACTACTACGAACTGATGAGTCTTAGGTTTTTGAAGACACTATTTGGTGGAAGTTTGCAAAAGCAATGTTTTATAATTACGGTTGCGGCAAATGAAAAGTAAACTGTTGGCTTGTACACACAAGCGTTGCGCCCTGTTCTCGATCATTGGTGATTTGCGTTTAATTAATTAAGCATTCCCCTTTTATTCGACTGCGCCATTCACAAATTTAAAACCTACTCGCGGAAATGGACGCGGCGTGTACCAACTGAATGGGAGTTCGATACTTTATAATCCCGATATTGTATATTTTTCTCTTTGATATAATTGATAACTGAGCATGAGAGCTTTCTCCACAATGGCTTGATAATGACTAGAAAAATATGAAGGGAACAAAAGATTGGCAGCATAAAATAAAAATGATGCAAAAGGAACATAACAAGAACGAGAGGTTGAACTAAAATCGGGAGACAAGCGTGGTATTTTTTGTCCAGATTGGACGAATTGAGACGGGAAGTTTTAATTGCAAAATTACTCTATTCGAAAAATCACGTTATCATAGTCGAATTATGAGATACGTTATTGAAACAAATTTCCATCATATCAAACCTTAATTCACTCTCATATTGCGAATCGTGTCTAGTCTAGTCGTAAAATGTTGTTATGGATACGATCGGTAGAAGTCATTTTGTGTACGGGTTGCGCCATCAAAGATGCGAGATGAAAAGAAATTTGTTAAGTAAAGAGGCTCGGAGACGCAACGCTATTTAGAGATCAGAGTCGCGGAAGACAGATGGAGGGGCAAGGGGCGTGAAGTGGGAGAGGGGGGGGGGTTAGCGACGTAATTCTAAAAAGGACACGTCAACTTTAAACCAGGTGAGCAGCCTCGGACCGAGTTTCCTTTCATTAGCCGAAGTAAGAACCGGTGTACCGCCGACCAACGAGGCACCTAGTCAGCCAACCAACGACCTGCCAACTAACCACCCATCCGTCCCGAGCCAACCCATCCGCTGATTCCCGATCCAGTGGGTCCTTCTCCCTCGTTTCGCGCCGCGCCTTCGACGAGTCTGTGGCTCTTTCTCTGGTTGTGTGCGGTTGACTCGTTTTCAATGAACACAATGCCGAGGATCATATTGAATATGAAAACGGGGAATCAACGAGTTTCACTTTGAGTCGGCGCATTTTTGCCAGACCATAGTCTTTGTCCGAAAGGGAAGGGCGTAGGGCATCCGCGTGTATCGCGATGCAATCTGTCGTCTGGAGATATAATATCGTGCAATGTTTGGGCCTGAGGGTTTATTGAGCTGTCGTGGTTTCATCAGCAGAGGTGAAACGGTGTTTAAACAAGTTTCTTAATCATTGCAAACGGCTGTCTTGAAGATAGCAGTCATTATGAAGAGAATTCGGATCTGAGGAATGAAGGGTCCAGCTCGGCACATCAGTTGGAACAACTAGAGAGTTGTTTCCAATGGTATTTGTAGTTATTTGGAGTAGGAGCGAATACCCTAGTAGAAAATATAATGTGGCACGCCACATCCGACGTGTGGGCCTTATCAGAAATTGATGTGACAAACATGATCAAAGGATTCCTGATCAAAACCCTACTAGGCCCTTATGAGGTATTCCAATGAGGCATTGAGTCGAATGTAACGGTTGGAATCGGTGTGGCCCTGATGGGGCATGCCACTGAAATGGCATGCCACGTCAAGACCTCGTCAGGAAAACTGATCAGGTCCTAAACATGTCATTTTTATGTGGTTATGATATGGCAACCTGATGTTGGCCTTATTAGGTTTTGGTTAGAATGCCACATCATTGTCATCGGTAGTCAGGACCTTTTCATTAACATGTATTTATTGCTAATAAATGGTTATTATATTGATACAACAACCGAATATTATGGTTGTTGACATCGAAAACAGTTATCGTTTTGTAACGTAAGCCTGTCAGCCTCAAGTGACGTATTATTTGATCATATTCCTGGCAATCACAACGGGCAAATGAAACGAAGAACGGGATGAATGGCATCGAGTGTATATATGTACGTAAATATAAACACTTGACGATTCCCAGTGCGAATTAAGTCGAAATGAAAATGTCCGCCGCTTTTGTGGCAAAGCATACACACCCTGGGCGACGGGGCGAATAGTAATCCAGATAAATCGTTAATTGTGATCTCGAGTTTCGCAAGCACTTGCCGAGTGTTTAGAATTTATCAGTTATATCTGGGAGAGTTTTAGGTGGTAGTTGCGCGCTTGTTGTTTGTTGACACTTTATAAGTCAATTAAATGTTTATTCGATGAATATTTGATGTCAACAACACGGTCATTTGAAGTTCGTTGAAACTCTATTGCGATATTGCTTCGCAAATACTCGTGCTGAAAAGATTTTCATCCTCTGTGCCCTATTAAGCCATTTTTTATTTTAGCCAAACTCGTGAGATTATTTTACTTCGATTATGTAGTTCCAATGCAAAATTCTTTTATACAATGCAATTTTTTAATTGCCAGGGAATGTAAATGCGCATCGCAGACTGCTAAACGCCCTAATTGCCTAAAGTCAATTAGGGCGTTTAAAGGGCCATCGGATTAATTAAGAAATTCCTGCGAAAATCCATCGCCGGAATTTCTGGCTTAGAATATTGAGAAGGCTCGACGAAGAGTGGATAAAGGTAATCATTTTTGGAAGCAAAAGAGGCTGAGGGAAAGTTCGTGAAAGAGAGCAAGGAAACGAGGAGAGGACATCAGAGTGGCTCTTTTGAAGAAGAGCTCACTTTTTGTCCTAGCACGAGACTTTCGCGAAAGCCCTGGCATGGCGTCGTTGAAATTTAAAGAGTTACTCGAAGTGATCCGCGTGTTCAACGGAACGAAAGCACAGGCAAGAGACGTGTGCCTGCAACAGCCTAATAATTAGCTTTTGGTTTTTTGACGCAGTGTCCAAGTCGAAACAGGCTTCTACTCGAGAGATTGGTTGGGGATAAGCGAACGAGAGGGGTTCAGCATCATATTTATTTTTCGTACAAAGATCGCAGTTTGATCATCAGGTATTAATTTTCTCGGCGGATTAATGTCGGAATTGCATCTAATTCTCGGCGAACCTTCGTCGATGACTCAAACCGTTGGACCTGAACTTCTTCAGTGGAAAGACAAGCTGCCCACTTTTTAGCGACGGTCGTTGACGATGTCGTAGTGCTTCAAAAGGCGAACTTCACGTCGAACGTAACGTGCCTCCATCTCGAGCTTATCTCTGGTTACATTTTTCAAAAATTCATGAGAGTGAACGCCTCGTTGCAGGTTACACAAGTACCTACTTAGACGCTCATTTTACACGGACGAAATTATGCTCCCTGCCTTATAACTGCGAAATCGCGACTGGCAACACAGATTTATTCGAAGCCATTGATAAATTTCACCCTAGCAGAACAAACACGTGGATTCTACGTGGATTGTGATCCACGTAGAATCACAATCCCCGTAGAATCCACGAAGAATCAGAAAATCCTCGTAGAATCTACGTGGATATTCCAAAGATATTTGGGAGACGGAGATTTTTGGGATACATTTTGGAGATTTTACGTGGTATCTTAGCAGGAATTTTCGGAACCGCTGGATGTTCTGTTCGGGTAACTACCTTTTGAAATTCGAAAGCACCAAATTCACAAAATAAGAAATGCCAAATTCGTTGTCACTAGGTTCTCACTCAGCGTCACTAAAATCCAAACGGGTCGATTTGAATCTCGAATACTGTCCAGCGACGCTGGAAAAATTTTCGCCAGTTTTTTTTCGTGATTAGGGGCACCATGCGACTTGTCGATTTATGACAGACATGTCGCAGACGATGATAGTTGCTTCGTGAAAGGGATCCGTGTATCGACTGAACGTCTCCTCTCTCGCTTAGCCTTATATAGACTTCCCAAATTTTGTGGTCCACTTAACTAGAAAACCTCGTGCTTATCCGATTCGAGCCAACAGCGTTGCCGCTGCAAAATTACACGCTCCGGATTATCAGGCCGTGAAACTGAGTATTAAACGTCATGGCGTATGAGTGAGCTTTCAGCGCATTAGCGCGGGACAAACGAAATTCACTTGCAGTTATTCGGTTACGCGTGGCCGTCTTCCGAAGTCCGAAGTTCGCCGCAAAAACCCGATAATTGATTATTCGATACTTTCGTCGCTTTGTTGCTCTTTCGTCGTAATGGAATCATGGACTTCTTCGGAGAAAAAAGGGGTAGAAGAATCGAGTTTATTGACGAAGGAAGTAATCAGATTTCAAGCCGCGAAGAAATGCGGTGTAACTTTGTTAAGTAACTGCGAGATTATTTCAGCAAGCCATTTTTTAATTTGCACTGTTATGTGGGAGGAAAACAATTGAAATTCTGAAAAGCATCGCAGAGCCTTCGAATAAAGGGTGGCAAATAAGATAATTAATAACATTCGTAATTGGATAGATGCGAATATCATGAATAACCTGAGTGAAAAACGAATGCATTTGATGTCCTTTGCATTAAAATTTATATAAAACTTGTGCAAATTTGGTGTAAATTCGTATTAAATGTTTATTTGGGATGTAAACTGGTTAAATGGTTCATACTTTCAAATGACCTTGAAAACAAGAATTCAGATTTTTGTTCGATTCAAAAATCCCTTCACTTTCATGCATAAAAAGAAGTTCGCCATAAAAAGAAAGTCATATCTCAGACTCCACGTTGGGCGCCAATTTATCATTTTTTTAAATTTGACACCCCTTGTTATACCACATTCGCGATTCTGAGGCCCCGACTAAAAAATCCCTGAATTTTTCTGCAAAGCCGGCCAAGTTCCATAGATTGAAAAGTCGATAATTGTTATGATTTTTCCAGTGGCTCGTTTTTCTCCGAGTATATCTACAATTTTTGCATCGTCGTGATTAACGAGTTTCTAACCTAACATGAAATCCACAAATTGGCTTTCCATTAGAAATTGCTTGATTCACCTTATCATCCGTGTATTCTCCATTCGTTCACCATTATGACTTTCATTCGAACTTATGAATTATGAGAGTTCAATCAAAGCTTGCGAATCCTGGTGCATTCGTTTTCCAAAATTTTAATTAACTTAAAAGCGTTGGAGTACCGATAATTTAACGGTCATGCGAACCTTTTGCTGCTCCGTTTATTCGCCGGATTATGCCCGCGCGTATATCTATACAGAGGGTATGGCAAATTATATAAACATGGCGAACTTCGATGAGAAGTTTGCGGGATGAGGCGCGGGAAAAAAAGGAACAGAAAAGGCCGGGGGCGGAGGCAACGCGGAATTCATCTCTCGGCTTCTGAAACAAAAGGAAAATTGAAGGCGCCAGCAATAAGGCAGATGAGAAAACGGGAAACAGAAACAGATGCTGGTATTCTCGAGCCGAGTTCATCCCTTTTGACTCCGTCTTTTTCACAGTGATCATCCCCCTTTCATTTTCAGCTAAAGCACGCCAACTGTTTTACAGTTTTTATTCGGCAAACGCCGCTGCTTCTTCGCCTTTTTGTCTTTCATAAATTGAAAGTTTCGCGAGCATTGCTTCGCGGAAAATATTTTTTAATTAATAAACACCATTTGGTTAAGTGCAGAAACGAATTTGGAATAAGAACTGGCTTCCGAATTTGAAAATTACTTGCTTCCCCTAACAAACACGTGGATTCTACGTTGATTTTCCGAAGTTATTAGGGAACCGGAGATTTTTGGGATACATTCTGGAGATTTTACTTGGTATCTTAGTAGGAATTTCCGGATTTGATGTTCTGTTCTATTTCCAATTGCAAAAATATATTTGCACGAAGACTTTTTGATTAATTATAAAAAATGTAAAACGAATTACGTATTCAAGCACGCGTTCATCGAATTGTTATCATCAACCCCATGCTTGGTCATTTCGAGACATACGAAAATAAGAAAATAAGAAAATTCGAAACGTATATGTATTTCTTGAGAGATTGAGCTGATCGCGTAACGAATGTGCTACCATAAGTGGAATAAGGTTTGGCTGAGCTCAACTTGGGCGTTTGAAATTCCCTCGTAAAAGTTCTCTGAAAACGAAACCCGATGGTGAATTGCGAGAAGAAATGTTGCTGGGCGTAAGATATTGCCCATTTCCTCCACAATGACACGCGCTTCCTGATCTGAATTCCCCTTTATACATCCCTACAGTTCGCACATTCCACATATTCGTATGCAAGCCTGTGAAATAACACGTGATACCTACGCATGCGTCAAAAAGGGGAAAGCACAATAAAGAGACAACTCGGGACGTGCGAAAGGGGCGGTTGCGAATCCGTCCGAGAGACTTCTTCTCGTTCTGCAAAATGAATTGCAAAATCTCTTTGCGTCAAAAGACCAGGAATTTTGAGGATTTAATTTGATTACGTCGGCAGCGCAAGTTAATGTCGTAACTCTAATGAAATTCAAATTCTGACGGCTAACGTCATTTCAAGTGGAAGCATTTTTTGCCACTAATAGACATTTTGTACTGGCACGATTTTTGATAATATAATTATAATTCATTCATAATATGTGCTATGAAAAATGAAATGGAGGAATTAGACGGATTTTTCAAGAAATGGCGCCCAACGTGGGGCGCCCTTCTGAAATAAGTTTGGAAAAATTTCAAAATGTACTTCCAGAATATTAATTGTTAAATTAATTGTTAAATTAATTGTTAAATGAATACCATTCTGGAAGTACATTTTGAAATTTTTCCAAACTTATTTCAGAAGGGGCCAAATCTTCTGCCCCACGTTGGGATGTTCAGATTTGTCAGGAGCAAAACTCGATTGACTTTTCGAAAATTTTTCGATTCATCATCCCATCGAGGTAAATT
>JABFPB010008166.1:0-10386 GCA_022817645.1 Ceratoteleas bidentatus | reverse complement strand
CAAAAATCGTAAATTACCTTCATTAAAATCTGCTTTTTCATCATTAAATTGAACGTAATCAACATGATTCGCAGGACATAATCACTTTATTAAGATCAAGGTCGAATCCCGTACAGAATAAAATTAAACTTCCCTGCTCAGCATCCAACTTCCCTCGTATGTGAAAGGCGAAATCATCCTCTTCATCTTCTATTCTCTAATAAGTAAATGTCCAATTTTTAAAGAAAAAACTGTCTTAAATCAAGCCATTTTTTCCGAATTGGACACGAAAGCATGTCTGAGTCCTGAAACCTGTACTCACCTCATATGAGTTAGTTTCACCTAACTTAAATAAATTGTGTTTCCACAATAAGGATCATACGCGGAAAAACGAAGTGTCTTCGAAAAAAACGTTTGGACAATTTTAGTGTCTTTTTCAACAGAAAACATCTTCATTTGAGACATTTAATGTCTTTTCTCCAAAAATGTCTTAAAATGATACCTGTTTTTGTAGTGCAGTCTAACACTTCTTCTAATACACAGTGCTGTAATTCCAAAAATTGTCTAAACCAGTTTTATTCTAAGTGGCAGTTACATCCCAAAACTATGATATGATTCCAAGAACGTTTGAGAGACTGCAATTTCAACAACAATACGTTTTAGATTGTAGACACATCTGAATATATATCTCTTCCTTTCCTTGGTAGGAAAGAAACCAAAGTTACTAAACAGTTTTAGTAACTTTGAGTGAATTGTCAACATTTGCTGCTAGAAGTTTAAGTTTCGTTTTAGTGTCTGCTGTAAAAATATTTTTCGTTGAGATACTTTGCGTGTCTCTGCCAAAATGTTTCAAACTTTCTTTCATTTGTTGGGATAGGAGTCTAGAAACAATTAGGACTTTGATATCGAAACAAAATCATACACCAAATCTCATACAGATCTGCCAAAGAACTGTCAAAACCAGCATAAGTTCACTAGAAAGAACGGTGTCTCATTGGTGTTTCATTTTGAGACACTGAAACATCTTTGGTTTTTCTTCTGGTTAAAAACGTTTTGTTTTGAGACACTTTTCGTGTCTACTACATCACACTGTTTCAAAATGAGACATGTGTTTCTGTAGTGTTCGCTAGAAAAAACGGAGTCTCATTGGTGTTTCATTTTAAGACACTGAAACATCTTTGGTGTTTCTTCTGGATAAAACCGTTTAATTTTGAGACACTGTTGGTCTCTACTACCTCAAACTCTTTCAAAATGAGAAATTTGTTTTTGTGTATACATATCCTAATATTCCAAATAGAATTTTTTAAAGGGTATCTTATCAATAATTGATATCTTCTCGGAGTCCCTGGTTGGTCCATCTCCTCGATCTCCGAAACAATCGCGGCGATCTGGTCATTAACGAAACAATCGTTAATAACCGGCGGGACCAGAAATGCCCATGCTGGCGCGCTTAATCAGCCAGGAGGTCACCTTCGGCGTCAGCGCCGCGCGACAACTCCTTGTCTTCCGAATCATGTGGGCCGGGAGATGTGGGCACCGGACTCCTCGGCGCTCGCGCCGACGTCTGCCCGTCGTTCGCTGCCCGGGCAGGTGCTCTCTCCCCGGGCGCCCTTTCTCACGGCAGCGTCGCCGACGTACACCTTAATGGCCAAAACACGATCCAAAGAAAAATCCACATCTGCGTTTTCCCTCCCGCTTCGTCTTATCCCGCGCCGCATCTCTAGTCGGTTCCCTCCGACGCGCACGAGCGCCCGATGATGGCGAAACCACGATCTCGGGCGACGCAGGTGCGACGGAGACGCCACTACGGGAGCCACGCGCCAACCATCCCCACCAAAACTCGCTCGTTCCTTCACCTTGCGTCGTGCCTCGGGCCAGCCAACAAACGTCACGCGCTACTTCAGCTGAGCTCCGCGAAATTCGACGGCCGATTTGGCGCTGCTGCGAATAGATGAGAGGAGCTGGAAATGGAAATTGCGAAAGATTTTTCGTTAAAAGTAAGAACTAGATTGGAAAAGAGATGGCGTAGTAAAATCGTCTATTTCTACTGAGAAATTCCTACTAAGATACCACGTAAAATCTCCAAAATCTCGGTCTCCCAAATATCTTCGGAAAATCCACGTAGAATGCACGTATTTGTTGAATACACCACTCTCATGGTGGTTTCAACATGGAAAGTTTTAATAAATCGTTGCCTATGTCTAAGATAGCTTGTAATGTGGACTGTACAATTTTAACGACATTGGATGAATCAACTTACAATATGATATCGCAAATTCGGCTACATCCAGGTTAGGTTACAGTGGATGTCTTCTTATATGGTATTCTCTATCTAAACAAAATAATTTTGGTAAGAAAAGTTCGTTTCCTCCAAAAATGTAAAGCTAGGATTTCAAAAGGAATTTAATTTTGGAAGTTAATTTTAACTTCCAAAAGTAATGTACTCTGAAGCCTGTCAACAAATCGCACAAGTGCTTTCCGTGTACCACCGAGCAACTTTTTGTCGGATGTTTTTTCAATTCCCACGCGCTGTCGTGCGCTTTCCGGTAAAATATGATGAACTTAGGAGAAATGGATCCAAATGTGGAGTCCGTCGACCTATCCTAGGTGTCTGCTGACATAACTTACACTGTCACGTTCCCGTGTTAAGGTACACATGTTTTTCGTTGGGATAAAATCTGACTTGCGTCAAAAAGGAACTCTGGCTTCCGAGCTTAAGTGACGGTTCATTTGGTATTCGTGCTGCGGCTTTCGTTAATCTTTTTCGGATTATTTTATCTTTCCGTGTGCCGCCCGCTATCACTTTATCAAAGGAATTTCAGACTCTCCAGGATTAATCGTTATAATTTGGAAACACCCTCCAGGAACTTGCCTTAAGGAATAATAAAAAATGTTTAATCGAATGTAATTCGTTCAAATTCTCCGAATTTGAATGTGTCAGTGTCAATTAAAAAAGTTATAATTTTGGGTATACGGAAGGCCCGGGTGGAGCGTGACAAATAAGGAAATAATTAATATTTGCGGTACTCGTATAAACAGTTATAAAACAAAAGTACCAAAACCTGCCAGAATCGTGGCCGGGGATACGCGTGCACCACCTGCAGGGGGCAGGTGGTTGGGTGTGCGCCCGGGACGGATTTCGAAACCCCGCCAGTCAGGCGGTAGGAAACGGACGCGAGTACCCCATGCGCCACCCTCGGTGTAGAGATAATTCCGTACACCCTTTCCCATTTCACTGGTTCCTTTCACCGAGCACCATTTAGACACAAGCACGCAATTAGGCTCGTGTCTATGCTTAGATTAATCAACGACTTCCGCACTTTACCACCCCATGCAGAAAAATCATTACCAAACCCGGTGAATGATAATGACGTATCTTGCTGGAAATTGCATTTTTTACGCTTCAGACCGAAACGTCGCCAACTGAAAAGCTGTCGAGCTTTTTTTTAATACGCACTAACGATTTCGCAACTGCTGAATGTGTTCAGTATATTTAATATAGTTTATGTATGTCCCTAATAACGCATAATTTTTGGTAGATATTTTGTACATATTTTTAAATATTTTTTGCAATATTTAGAATTTTTGATTGTCTAATGTAAAAAATATTAACTAAATATTTTAATACATTTTCTGTGAATTACAAAATATTTATTATATATTTGTTCTCAAAATATTGAGTATGTATTTATAAATATGTAAAAATGTGTACAAAATATTTTCTAACTTTCAAATATGTGACATTAAATATTTAGTAAATATTTACTAAATATTTACTAAATATGTTGAAAATATTCCGTGCTATTAGTGGTATGCAGGAAAAATGGAACTAATGTCTTAACAGGAGAATTTTTTGTTTGACATAGATAACGCGGCGAGGGAAGTGTACATTTTTAAAGAATGGTATTTTATTAATTACCAATAACAGTAAATCTTAGAGATGTTTCATTGAAATATTGAAGTTAAAGTGAATGAAATAATATATCGTATTTCGTTTGTACGATGATTATCACTCAGTGTTTTCTGACTTTCTATCACAATCAAAATGTGATCGGATATAAAAATTTTTTTTTCCACTGATTGGACTCAAAATAAAGTTGACAAATGCCTGTAAATCAAAAAATAATGTCAAAATAGTTCATTTGGAGACACACGATTTTTTTTACTTTTTTGAACGTTTGGTACCCTTCCAAAATTTGGTAAAAAAATTACAAACAAATTTTGTCTTCGACTGACATGGAATTACATTAAATATGGTCATTGTGACTCAAAACACATTGTAGTGGCATTGATATAACACTCGATTTGGATGAAAACAGTGTTTTCGACTTCATTAGACTTGTCTTTTTCTAAGACACTTTTCCAGAAAAGACACCAAAAAGGTGTCTTCGATTGAACTTCAAAATGGACTATCTGTGACTTAAAACATTAATAACTCATTAACCTTAAACACATAATTATAAAAGCCAGAATTTAATAACATCCACCATATTTCCCCTAAAGCTATTTTTAAGAAGAACATATCTACTTCCAAAATCCTTCAATACCCAGCAACCCGATTCCCAGTCGCAAACCTCCGTCAAAACCATTTTCACCCACCATATGATTAAACCCTCCCGTATTCTCTAGCAGCGAAGAAAGAAATGCCCGTGCGTTTCTTCGCGGACAAAAAGCTCGTTATCAATCAAGCATAATCAATGACCGAGCAGCGTATCATCAAAACCACCTCCACAATGCACTTAACCCACGACTCGTGTTTCACATCCGGCTGTCATTCACGCCAGAGGTGTCCGCATGAAAAGCGCGCATGTGTGCCCGGTATCATTCAGCCCGGCGACTTCCGAGTTCAGCAATAATCGAAAGGGATTTCACCCTTTCGATATAACCGAATTCGTATGAAAGCTCCGGGCACAAACGGGAAAGAATAATACCCATCGACAGATAGCGCGCGTGCGAGCTCTCGACGTCAGCTGCGTATGAAAATCGCCGGAAAAATTGGGAAAAAGTGTATGCGCGACGAGCGCCAGCTGTCCGGGACGTCTTATTTAAATGGATACCTGCGGCGCATAAATGTACTCGCATTTATCCGAGGACAAACGGACGGCAATGATGTCGCACATTCGGGTGGGGGCGGCTTATTTTCAGACGAAAACGTAGAAAAGGGTTGAAAAGACGAGTGCATTTGCATCTGCTTTCACGGCTTTATGGAAACCGTACAATGGAGGGCTTTTTCTTCTCGTCCACAAATTCGGATTGTGCAATCGCTCGTCATCGCAGAGAAAGGATTCGGCGGTTTCACGCACGACGGTTTTCATTTTCGTGTCGCTTCTTTATCTGGTTTGGACAATTGACAGTGATTTTTGCGGGTAATTGGTCGCTGCGCGGAAAGGTCGTGCAGGTTCGATTAGATAGGCAATTCTGATGTCCGGACGATCGCTATTCATACGCGGTTTATTTGACCCACGTGCGCCGCCACTCCGCTACGTGACTATGCGCAGACTATGAGAATAGAGAAACGTGGAAATAAACACCTGGCCACCCTCTTTCGTATACCCCTTTCAACGGCGCGACCTCGCTACTTTGCGATTGCTTTATGCGTACGTTTCAGCGCAAGCTGAATTCGCGATGACCTTCGAGGTGTCTCCGCGGACAATAAAGTCTCAAATTACATGACGGTGGGCGATGGTTTAAGTTATTAACATGGCTTTTTTAGTAATTTATTTAAGTAATTCATTTTCGGTGGACGAAAATGAATTGCAAAATGAGCTCTTGCAGAAATAAAAACGTTGAAAATGTCTGAAATTGTCTGAAGAAGTCTGATAATATCTAAAAAACAGTCTAAAAAAATCTAAAAACAATCTGAAAAAGTCTGTAAAATGTCTGAAAGGTCCCAATTTTGACACATTTTCATATTCAGACTTTTTCAGACTTATTTGGATATGTGCCTACTCGAGGTAAGTAAAGTCTGGAAAGGTCTGAAACTGTCTAAAAACGTCTTACCTGCATCATTTGAACGGTAAACGTTTCGGGTCTTTTCGCACTTGTTCGGACCATTTCAGACTTTTTCTGACTTTTTCAGATAACTTCAGACTTAAATTATAAATTTAATTAGAACTTATGAACGAGCCTTTGTATCTCTACTTTGGCCGAGTGGATATACTTGCAGACTTCTGCGTTATAGGCCTTGGGTTCGATTCCTAGCTATGGTTGTTTTTTAACAGGAGTCCCATCTTTATCAGAGAATTTCGCACTTTTTCAGAGAATGTCAGAATTTTTCAGAGAGTGTCAAAGATTTCCAGAACATCACGGTTTCTGATGGAAGACTGAATGTTTCTTAAAAAGTCTGAAAAGGTCTGAAATGATCTTCTAACAAGTGCGAAAAGACCCGAAAACATTTGCCATTCAAATATTGCGGATCAGATGTTTTAAGACATTTTCACACTTTTTCAGAAATTTTCAGCGTTTACTTATCTCGGGACGGCACATATCCAAATAAATCTGAAAATGCCTTAATAGGTCTGAAACGTTGTCAAACAAGGGTGTCATTGGGACCTTTCAGAGTTTTTCAGACATTTTGAAACTTTATTTCTACAAGGGAGGAATCTCACGTAAATGAATTGTGGTACAAAATAAAAATACTGAAAAATGTATTAGAAATTAATAGGATTCATCTATTTGGACCTATGCGGGTTCTGTCCAAAATCTATCAAAATTGCTATAAGTTGTAAATGTATTGTAAATGTATTCAATTGTTTCCTATTTATATGTATATGCATATAAATCCCATAGAAATACTATCTATCGATTTCCATGTCTTTTTTTCTAGATATTTTATATGCATATTTTAGTTTCGAATATATATTTTCAACGGGTTATAATAATTCATAATGCATGTAATTAAGAAATCCTGTATTGTACGAATGAGAACTACACATTCGGCGTTGTTTTTGCACATTTATCAAAAAATTTGTCCTTCGTTTTAATTCTACGTCAGCAGTTACACCCCTCCGACAAAAGACACTAGTAAACAAGTTAACTACTCCGTAACGACAACATGTGACTCTCCCATTGGTTTGCATTTTATCGTTTTTCACTAACGACATTTTGCACACAAAACACAAGGCAGCGACCGCAAATTTATGCAATTAATTAGCATATTATTCGGATTAATTACACCTCGCCGACTCCCCGCCATACTGTGCCCTCTTTTAATAAAACACAATTTTCTTGCCGAAACTCGAACAAAGCCACTTTTCTCTGCGTGCAATCTCTCATCTCCATACCCTAATTTCCAATAATTATCGCAATTTCGCCAAATTTCTGTACTTTTTCACCCGTCCACTATGGGTCAAACAAAAACGCCCGCTTTCATCAATCAGCCACACGCGAATCCATATTTCATCCCGAGTTTCACATTTTATCACCCGATCATGATTTCTCGCCAAAGACAACTCATTCTATCGTGAATTATGGATAATAATATCACCCTTGGTTGCACGCCTCGCGCCATAAACCCGTAGACCGCAACTTCACCCTCGGGTCATTTTCCTATCGGCCGTTCCTCGTAAAGTATTTTAAATACTGCGGG
This sequence comes from Ceratoteleas bidentatus, assembly GCA_022817645.1. Classification (NCBI taxonomy): domain Eukaryota; kingdom Metazoa; phylum Arthropoda; class Insecta; order Hymenoptera; family Scelionidae; genus Ceratoteleas; species Ceratoteleas bidentatus. The sequence continues at coordinate 2,819 of JABFPB010008166.1, read as the reverse complement.
AACTGCGTGTCCGCCCAAGGTTCGGCTTCTCCCGCGATACTTTCCCGTTTCTCCGGGGTTTTATGTACCTCGCACGCGATGACACGTGGGTGCACTATGTTTTCTCGTGCCGATCGCCCAAGGTTCGACCGATTGTTCCACATATTGCGCGCTGACTCATCGCCGAGGTAAAAAAATTGCGGTTACAGAACTGCGCAATTTTTTCGTCACTTCCTGCTAGCAAAGAGAGTGAAAACAAAGCGAGCGAAAAATGAAACAAATTTAATTACTTCGAAGTACCATAAAACACATTCGAACCGTCTATAACATTTTAAGGGAATCTCTTTCGACCCCGATCCAAACAACCCCAATTACCTTGTCAGAACAGGAAATTCAGTTGTTGCGACTGGAATTACGGTCGTAAAAACGGCTGAAATTACGCGCGCCCCTATTATTTTAAACACGAAATCACTATTGTCACATCATCGGTACCTTCCTGTGTGAAAATCCCCATCAAAAGTTCTCATCAATCCATCACCCGGTTCGATATTCACACACAACGTCAGAACTCAAAATCGCCCTCGATGTTCGAATTATGTCATCAGATTAATTGTTTACCGGCCAAACTAATTTACAATTCAAAAAATGGCCCCACAAAAACGTGTGAAAGTGCCCCGTTTTTGAAAAATCGAATCGATTTCTCGTGCGATCGGTCGGTTCCTCCCAGCCCGGGGTTCCTTCTAGGGTACGAAATGGCGCCATGTGCCCCGTGGAATGTCGGCTCCTCTGCTGTCTTAGGCCGTCGAATTTACGAGCGAAAAATGCATCGATTCCGCGCGTAATTAGGCGTTTCCTAGCCGGCGCAGTTTATGCGTTCTGTAGACCCCCGCGTCACGTGGCTGAGCAGTTGGGACCGTGGCATATGGCGCGTGTGGGTGATGCGGGACTTTTGTGTTCGGCGGCGGCTTTTTCGAAGATTACGGCCAGGAAGAAGGTTGCTTGACAAATTGCAGCGGATCGAACAATGAGGCAAAAATTGCGGCACGATGAATGCGTTTGTTTGTCTATGGCTTAATGATGGGTTTGCCGCGCTCGATTGGAGGCTTTTTGACACGCCGAGCATTAAAGTGTAGGATTGCCGATATTCGACAGCGAGCTAAGCAGAGTGCCGATGGGGCGAAGGGGTTCGTGGATTGATGGAATGCTTCGGCGATAGGGTTGTGTTTTATTTGAGTTATGGTTTACAAAGTTTATTTTTTCGCAACGGGTGAGTGGAGGCAGAAGGCAGGGACGTGGCGAAGTCATTTTTACGAGAGTGCATTGTTTCGGCCCGTTGCTTGAGGTGTTATTAATTGGCGAAGTTCTTGCTGGGGATTAGGATTCGCAGAGAGTTGGGGGGAGACAAATGAATTGGTGTCTACAGTCTGCATTGTGGGCTTGACATTTTCAGATGGCGACGATTTACAATTCTCGGTAGACATGTAGCCAGGTTCCTCATAGAAGGCATTTCGAATCTCGTAATGAAGTTTGTCAAGCTATACTTGTATGGTTGCAATTCCTTCTCTATCCCAACCAATGAGAAGGAATTGCAACAATATCCAGCTTTCCCATCCCAACCAATCATGAAACGGGAACTTTTCTATTACTTTAGTTCGACTAATACTGCAGACTTCACCTCAAGTTTGCCTTCGGAGACTCAGATTAGGAAACAACCCTTCGGAAATTCTACAGTTATCGCCCCCCCAGAAGTGGCGAACTCTCGACAACCCCATGCAGCATTGGTAACCTGTGTCTGTCAAAACGTTCGATTAGCCCGACAGAAATGTGAAATAGGCTGAAACTGCGCCATCCACTTCTCTCCGAGTTTCCGCCGACCTTTCCCAACTGCCATTGATGTGCCTCTGTTGGCACCAGTGTGGAACACGGTTCCCTTAATTTTTCGCGAAGCTCTCCAATAAATTAGGAAGCTGCTCCCCATCGAAGGGTGGCTCGTGAAAGGAACGACCGTTCGAACGCGGAGGTGACGAATCGAAGATGAAGACGAGAAGCGTGATTCACAAAATAGTCCCTGCACGGTCGAGCGAGCACGATTATTGCGAGGCCGATCGGAGCCTATCGCCTATTATGGAACCGCCATTACTTTTCGACGGTTAAGCAACGGTACGTTGCGCGGTATCGGGCCCTATCATTCCCACGGCCTGGCATCGCGTGGCACGCACCAGCACGCACCAAACAAAGATGGAGATAAGCCTGGGTCGATGTTTATTCGCGTCACCAGGGGAGCTGATAAGCCTATCGCGCCATCGAGCCCCGTAATAACGTAATTACCGGTAGAATTCTCGTGGACAGTTCCGAATTCGGATATATCGTTCGGGGAAAAAGGTGGCAATAAAAGCGTGAGAATCGAGGAATGTTGGCAGGTTTAAGACGTGGAACAAGTGAGCCAGTTTCGCATTCATAACGGACTATCGTCGATTTATCATTTTAATTGAATCAGGGGAAAATAATACTAGTTAGGCTAACATTGACACAGTGTTAACCGTAAAGTTCTAAGCTTACATTCTCAATGTATAATCTACATTGATTACATTTAGTCTAACATTATCAGCTCAACATTAAGACATATTTTGCTTTAATCATGATTGGAACAACATAAAAACACCTTTAAATCAGCATTATGAAGCTAAGGTTAATATTAATTTTATTTTAACGCGGAAGTCAGAGAAATGATATTGTAAGTCTTTCCATACTTATGAATACTGTACACTCAAAGAAAAATTTTTAGTGTTAATAACTGTATTTGTTAGTTGAAGGGATTTGTTGAATAAACCAATAATTTT
>JABFPB010008165.1:0-10385 GCA_022817645.1 Ceratoteleas bidentatus | reverse complement strand
AAAATCAAAGTTGACCATTTCATTCTCGAGTAATTAAACATTTAACAGCAATTTAGCGCCATATTTCTATTTACCAAATCGCAAATAAGTTAATTATCGACGCAATAATTAACATTTACTTTAAAGCAAATGTTTCAATTCAACAACTACAATTAGACATGAGAGTGTACTGATTTTACAATAAGTACAATCATTCTCTTTCATAATTATGAAATGTAATTATGAAAAATATTATGATTTTAATATTTTTAATTAATGAATTGACAATCTTGGAAAGTATTATTTAATTAAATAATTCTTTCCAACATTGTCAAACCATTAATCAACAATATTAAAAATACCAACAAATAATGGTAACTGAAATCATGTTCAAAAACACTATTTAATCGAGAATTAAATTTTCCATTAACACTGAAAAATACTTTACTTAGCGATATAACTACCTTAAGACTATTCTCAGCCGCACTTAGGCGGCATTTCATTCGTGGCGAAAGTATCGAAAAATATAATTGGCGTCGGATCGCGCCGGGTGGCGATTAGCGCTTCAGGAAGGAAGAATAACTGGAGCGCGGGAAGGTCGCGGCGACACATTCGGTTTCAAAACGTAAATGTACGAAACAACGGATGCCTACTCGAGGCAAGTACGTCCACTCCTCGAATCCTTGAACTAAATCTTCAAATCGTTTGTCAGGCCGACTCGTACCAATCAATGAGGAGAATGTTGCTAGCGACCTTTCCATCATCGTTTTTCGTTGATAAGCTGGTCGCCCGATTAGGCCGTGATTTGAACTGATTTTTTGCGGCATTTTTTATCGCGATACAGTCGAACGAAAGAAAGTCGTCGGCGATTGCTTTTCGCGAGGTTTCGCTGCTGGGAATACGACGATATTCAAATTGGGCTTCAGTTATTCCGAGTGGGAAAGTTTTTTAGCGTTTTGCTATTATGACAACCTGATTCCGGTTGATGTGGTTGGAATGTGGTTATGTAAAAAAAGGATCAGGTCGAGTAAACTGAAAATCAACTTGGAAGACTCAAAAGGCTGCGAGAACTTCAAGGGAATAATTGAGACAATATATTTTGTCGTTCCGAATTCAGTTTTAGAGAGAAATGTGATTTTCGGTTTTAGCAATTTACAGTTTAAGTAATATATTTTTTGGATTATTATAACTGAATTGTATCCGAATTATAAGTTAAGGAAATTAAAGGGTTAGACAAACAAATCGATATTGGTTTGTGCTTAGTCATATATTCACTTTATCATTTTGCAACGACTTATTTAGAATATTTTTGCCTAGAGTATTTTTTTGGAAGATGAAGCAAATTGCTCAGCCAACAACTTCTTTCTATTTAAAAGAAACTAATTTATAGTTTTCAAACAAATAACAAACAAAAATGAAATTATTTAAAATACACTTTTTCTCAATCCCACCCTTTTATTCCAATAATCCATATCAATTACAGTCAGATTAATTGTAAGAACTGAATTAAAAATGAAATTGAATTTGCAATATCTGAGACTCGATCTTCTCGTACTTTCATAAACCTGATTTAGCTTATTAAACTAAAAAACTTGGCCATGGATGTCAACATTGACATCAAAACGTAGCGTGCAATTATTCAAATCTGCGAGATGCAGCTCGCAATTGTTTATTTCTCCCGAAAGTGGTGTTTCGGCACTTTTTCGTTTCGTTGGATGGGCGAAACAGAGACATAATAACAGGTTGCGTGCGGACTGGTACCGATACGTGGCCGTGAAAAATATAGGTCACTGGCAACCATTGCATGTTTTTGAATTGGAGCGCACGTAATAAGTGAACATCCTAAACTGAAGCATGTACCAATTACAACGATTTCGACAATCGACATTTCAGCCTCACGCGCGATTTCAATGTCGCCGTTTATTAATGATTTATCAATCAGGTTGATACGTCCCGAGATTCCTACCGATCGATTCACAACCACTTATCGTGCAGCTCAAATGTAACTCTTTCCATTGGCATCTATATATTCTGTACAATCCCGGCAAATATTTCGTAATTTAAGGGAGTTGATTTTAAATGCTTGAAGCATGATTTTAAACTTTTCTTTTTTATATTAATTAAATCATTAGTGAAAACTGGCTATATGGAAAGATGAGTATTTTGGGTTAGAAATATATTTTATTGCAAAAAAGTTATTTTTTTTATAAAAATAGATTTTTTTGCCAATATTTGTTAAATTGATGGTTAAAAACATTTTTTCGATTTTTGGTTCACCTTAATGAAAAAGCATATTTTTGCACCTGTGTAAAAACCTGTATTTTGTCAAAAAATATGAATTTTTATTAAGCTGAATATATATTTATTATCTACATTTATTATCTGCATCAGATATGAGGAATATGAAGATTTTATATACATCCGATCCAGGTCCACTTTGCGACAAAATTTAAACAATGTTATTTTTGGAAAATAATATTTTTTTACAAAAAAAAATTTTTAAATAAACAATTTTTCAAACCATGAAGTGAATTTTCATAAATTATTTAATTAACATTTTTTTAAATGTTAATTTAAACAAATTTAATTTATAAAATCCTTCTAAATTTGTTTTCAAGGTAAGAATGAAATCTTATAAATTGAATATACACATTTTTATTAATAGTTACTGTCGAATTTTGCAGTAAATAATTCTGTTCGAAAGATGCAAAAAAAACTTGATCGAGGGACAACATTGTCAATTAATGTTGATTTAGTTGGAACAGTCGAGTTTATTTATTTGTTCGTTTGAACACAATAACGGCATGAACCGACGGAAAAGTGCAGCGGAATTTTGCACACCTGTGTCGATCGAAATAGGCGATTTTCTGACTCTCGGCGTAAAACATTCGACATTGATTACTCTCTACGGATGAGCCGGCATTTAAGTTAAGATATTGAGTATATGTCATGTAGGTCAAGTGTTCGAGCTGGCATTGAACTGCAAATGAATTTTTCATTGATATTTTTAAAGATTTTTCAAGATCCGACATTTAAAACTTTCCCCTACACTCATCCAATTACGCCCTCTCGCAATTTCGCGAACCTTGCAACTTTTTGTTTATTCATATTGAATCTATTATAAGCCAGTTTCGAGCATACCATGCATTTCTAAGTACATATTACAATGCCTGCGCCTAAATTTATTTCGAGTGCATTATCACTTTTTTAAGTTTATTCTTCAACAAACCTCAAAATGTATGAAGTATTTTTTTTGCCGAAAAACTTTTATTTTTCAAGTTAAAGTTTGCCATATTAATAGAAGGTAAATCAGAATTTTTTAGCATCTGAATTACAGCCCTGAAAAAATGACGCAAATCGATTCTAAATAAAAAGTTCTAATTTAAATAGGACACAAGACCAGTTTGGATAAAAATGTATACATTGTCAAATTCGAATAAATAGCGACCAATGAGAAATCAATATTCTTCGAAAAATTAATTGTAACTAATTGTATTAAATTAAATAAAAAAGATACAACTTAAACAGAAGATACAACTTAATTTGCTGCCATTTTGAATTATAGTTTAATACAATTACTTTCATTTTTGTGTGAACATTCTAATTTCTCATTGGTCGCTATTTGTTCTAATTTGATACAATTTAAGCAAATGGCTCTTGTGCCCATTTTACAATTAGAACTTTTTAATTTGAATTGATTCTCTGGTGGGTTGCACTTTTCAGCAATACGAACCACGAATTCCGTCTTGAGAAAACACCGTAAATTGCCGACCTGTTATGTCATAACTATTAATATAATGGCACTCGCAGCTGCTTAATTCGCGATCGCGCGTCGCAAGCCACTTCGCAAACGTGGCAATTTGTCGTCGCTTTGCTTCGATTATGCAGTTAGCCGAACGCACACCATTACATGGATCAAACGATCAACTTCATTGCGTGACGTATTATCGATGTTATTTCATACCGTCGATCCTCCTAACTCAATGCCGCCATTTTTTATTCCCACTGCGATAATTTTTTCGTCTGATCAATGCGTCCACTTCATCTTCCACACGAATCCGCTCGAAGGCGTGTCCCAAGCGTCGCAAATCACAAGTCAAACGCTATTTAGAGCGACTTCCACTGTGCATATAAATTCGCGCTTTATTTCGCGCAAAATAACGCGGAATATCGAGGCCTTTCCTCGCTAGATTTTTGCTAGAGTTATTGGCCGAGATACGACGAGTCTCGAGTATTGGAAAGCTCCGGAAATAGAATGCGGATATGGAATATTGGAAGTGTTGTCTCGTTAATGTGATTAAGCGGGTTCTGCACCTATTTGAAAAATAGTGAGAATTTCTTGAAATGTTGGTGTCATGTTAGAAACAGTGTTTAAACAATACGTGTACATTGTTTAAGGGATTCATCATTAACATCACTGTTTATGGAAAAATGACACTTGGAAGCCAAGAACGAAAAAAAAAATAATAATAAAATAAAAAAGTGACTGAATGACAAATTATTGATAATTCGGTAGATGGTATATTTATTAAATCAAAGTCAAATTATATCCTCGCATTTTCTATGGATAGAACAAAGGGGAGGGAAAGAAATTCAATGTTGGTGAAACTGTAAAGAGAAATGAATGTTCAGAATTTTTTAACAAACAAGTCACTCAAATTTTATCTTGATTATATGATATGATTATAAGTTCATAATTGTAATTGCATATTCATGAATATTACGAAGGAATCAATAACATTTTGGTAATTTGCACTTTATTGTGAATATAATTACTTTATTTAAATATTGAATAGTATTAATAACGATGAGAGAAGAAATGATTAATTTTATAATTATCAAAAAAGGAAACTAAACATGTTGTATTCATGAAGTTGAATAGGTCTATATTAGGTTTTTGGGCGCTGAATACGCTGAATTTATCCTCAATCGCTACATTTTTATATTAAAACTAATTTCTAATCGTAGTCTAATATTCGAATGCGTTTAAATTGTCTCTTAATTTGATTTTGTTGTTGAACATCTGTTCTCGGATAATAGTACATTGTTAAATAAATGAATCGAAATTTCTATTAAGAATTCCTCTATTATACCTTGAAAACAAGTTATCGAGATTTTAGTAATAATACACGGGGAGAAATCCAATATTACTATAACATGGAAGACATTTTGGTTAGACGTGTTTTTGTTGATAATATAGGACATTCCTGTTCTGTTTACATGAAAATATGTTGCCATAACAAGAATTCATGTAAATCTAACGTCAATTTCATGTTAGCACAATATTTACATTTATGTTAATACGATATAGTATTTCTGTCGGTGTAATAATAAGTTGTCGATCTGTAAAATTTGACAATATTTATATTTCGTGCTTATTAAATCTTCAAGAAACATAATTAAAAAACAAAATTAAAACGACATTGCTTTTATCGAAAGTTGGGCCTCTCTAGAGTAGAGTATTACACTAGAGTATCAAAAAAAAAAAAATATATATATAGAGTATCAAAATTAATTACAAATTAAAATTAAAAAATGTGGGGTTTTCCAAAGGTTAAAGATTTTTTAGTTCCACCTCCCCTTAAGCTTCTGGGCTTGGGATGTGCAATAAAAGTCGTTGCTTTTCATTGCAAAATTCCTCGTTTTTAAGTCGCGCTATTAGAATGTAAATAAACGATTGAATAGAGCTATCGTCGCCATTGCATAATAGCGGCGCTATGCCGTCGATAAGCAATTCCGTTATTCGTCGCTGCACGCGCCATGCATACACGTACGGATGACATAAATATATTTCAAATTGTCGTTGCGAATTTGGTCGCTCGATTCGTTTCTTTCAAACGCATTTGTAGCAGAGGAAAAGAAAATCCACAGATGAACTAGAAATAAGGGTAATTTTATTTTTGATTTGCAGAAAGGTAGACGACTATTACAAAAGATTTTTGGTTAATTAACAAAATTAATTATTGGACATGTAATTATTTTCACGTGAATTTGGTGAGAATGTAAATGTAGGATATGGAGTGGTGATTTTTCAAGTTGAATGAACTTTGCTTATTAGTGAATTCAAGAATAATGTTTTGGCGTTAAACCAGCGGAAATTGTGTATTACCAAGTGCAGCGGTGTGTCAGTGGTACAAAAACTGCTGCCGGTAAAACAGGCAAGTTGCAGCGACATCTGTTTGAGACTGTTTTGCTGGTAGCTCTTATGTCAAAATGAATTAATAATTACACTCGTGGATAGTTTGCTTAATTGGACGAATAAATTCTCGAAATGGGAGAATATGATTATTAAATGATTGCCCATGTGTTTATACAGAAGACTTTTTGTATGGTTCTAGATTTCATTCCTAAGATGTCAATGAACTTTGCATAAAAGTTTTTCGAAAGGATCAAACCTTTTATTAAATGGTATTTTTTTACTTTTACATTAAACAAAACTGCATAGCAAATTCCTTCATAATGAGATTCTCCTTCTCCCGATAATCCCAAAAACCTATGTTTTTAAAAAACTATAAAATGTGGAACATCGGATTAGAATTTAGAAACTATTGAAATTCACTAAATTCTTTAAGATTAGTCCAAATCCAGTTATTGCTTGAAAATTGCAAAAATGTTTATGTGTATTTAAATCACATATTTCCAGCTAAAATCAGGTTAACTAAATTCTAAATTCTTCCACCATATCTTTCCCCAAAGATATATTGGTGGAGGAATAAACAACAACAATAACAATAATAGCCTTGATACCGAAATAAACGTCAAAATGACAATGGATATGCAGCGCAAAAAGCGTTGCGCGGCCATTAAAGAATCGTTGACATTTGGCTCCAATATGGACTGGCACTGTCATTTTAAACTCATAACGATCCTGTTCGAAACGATGGCACGAATATCGCCCGAAGATGGTCGAGTTTTGTTGACTTCGGGGAATTCTATTTATAGCATGCCACCACCTGATGAATGGGTATCTTCTTGCAAGTTGCAAAACAGGTTCCGTCCGCGATTCGTGCGAAGTTGCTCTCGTCTCCAGCGCAAAAAAGTTTGCGCCAAATTTGCCACGAGTACAAATTTCCCCATCCAACGTACGTCACTCGTCCGCGCATTTTTTCCAATTACGACTACCGAGTCAATCAATCAAATTACTTCGTCGCTTTTGGCGAAAGTCGAAATTGGAAGTGGCTGCTGTTTTTGACGTGGAAAAGGGTTTTCTGGTAAACGGAAATTGGTATGACCTAAAAAGGGTTCGATTTGGAGGCGAAGGATTTCTGTTTTGAGACGAAACTTTTTATGTTGGAGGAATAATGTAATGCGAATGAACGGGTGGCTTGAAATTGAAGCTTAAACGCATTCGAGTCGAATGAGTTGCACCGCTGCGATCGCGACTAGATTGCATATGGTGCATGAATGCGACGATGTTGATACCACTTTGTGTTGCCACGTGTTCGATTAAATGCATCCGCAAAGTTCAGACTTCGAACTCTGACATGCTCCTTGATGACTGGACTAGACAAAATATCGAAATTTTTGGTGACTAAGTGTGGAAGAAGGTGGGAAAAAGGTAAAAAAAAAAGGTAGTTTTATGGACAATTAAATCAAAATTATTTAAAAATTGACTAAATTACTGGAAATGACACTTATTTTCTCGTTCAAGTCAAAAGAGTAAAAAAATTACCAAAATTAACTGCAAGTTCAACTTGTTTACACATTAAAGTACCTCAGTTTCCATTAACTATGTAAACTACGATTTAACAGAAAAAATTGGAGAATGGAATGTGTAGTAAACTTTCATTTTGAGATTGACTTTGTGACGATTTCATTTTTGACAAAGAAAATTTTAATTGTAAGTAATGGGAAGCTGTGTTGACATAACGTTTCTTTTTTTTTTGTTCCAGGTGAGTATCCACATGAATGATAAGCTAAGAGAGAGGGAGAGAGACGGATAAATAGGTAGGTTTGGTGTCGTCGGGCAACGCTATAAAAATATTCGGGTTTATTTACTGAGTTAGCAGAATGCAGATGTGAAAGTAGTAGCAGTTCTTTCTGGAGAGTTTGTTGAAGTCAATAAACAATTTGAGGTCAATTATAAGAATACCAGTTAGAATTATAGTAACTGCTGCAGTGCTAAAATACTGCCGAGAATAATTTTTTAAGGTTAGGAAGATAACCTTAAAATCTTATTTATATTTTTAGTCACATTTCTTTCATTCAAACATCATTCTTAAAATGTTTCGACAAGTTTTGCGACGTTATCCTTCTATTTTTGCGAGTTTAGACAAACTACCAGTTTGATGAACCTTTTTTTTGCAATAAGTCCTTTTAGAGTAGTAAACAAGTAAAATAGTTATTAGTCGGAATGAAATGATATTTTTTGTTTTTATTTCTAATTGACAAGATATCCCGAATGAAGTCAATAAATGTTTTAAGGGGATGCGAAGGTGAAAATTTAGCTAAGCGACCAAAAAATGCAAAAACCTTGAAAAAAACGAGATACATTTTATGTGATTTTTATATGCTCATACTCGTTTTTTTCAAAAGGGGTGGGGGAAACAATTTGTTATGCCATTACATTGTATTCCCTCAACTGTTTACAACTGAATTTTTCAGATTTTTCTGACTTCTTAGTCGAGTAGCTAAATTTTCACCTTAGCCTCTCCTTAATTGTTCTGAATTCTTTTAAGGCGTGAATTATATCACTTGATGCAAAAATAGTTTTCATTTGGACTTTAATAAATTACCTGATTTAAAACAAAATATTAATGCATTGAAAACGCACGATTTATTACTATCTCACTAGATAAGTAAAGTCGCTTCTACCTTAAATTTGATCAAAGTTAAACAATTATAAATTATGTTTGCGAAATAAATATTTGAATTGGCATACATTTCCTGAAATACTTTTCAATATACTGTACATAACATCAAATAATACAATTCATTTCTTCATTGGTTCGTAACTAACATGAAATTCATGAAAAAAGTTGTATAATGCATGAATGATATTGGGATATATGACATTTCTATTCCGAACTACTCCAAAGTTCAAAATTTAAAAAGTACAGACTTCAAATAGAATTATTTAACTACTATTCATACATTTTACTTTTTTCTTTAGTTTATTTAATTTATTTTCTGATTTTACACAGGCATTACAAAATATATCAAAAAATATATGAAACGTCAAAAGTTCATTTGACAACCCTACAAAAACTGCTTTCTGCAATCGAAGAAAAGATTTTCTTCGGTCGAAATGTTAGAACAAACTCGATCAGTCGCAACAAGTTGATTTGGTCGGGACTCAAGTGCAGCGGCCGGTGCAAAAATGACGAAATGAAAGTTGAGAATCCTTGTTGGTTGTTAGAAATAACTCGATTAAAACCTCGAGCGGCCGAGCTGAATGGCGATCCGAGGGGGAGGGGCGCGGGAGGGGGGGGGGTATCTGAACTGGCACGCGGCAACGACCGGTGCCGGTTTCGGTCGTCGGTCCTCGGGAATCGGTAACTCGGTTCACTCCCGCAGTCGTTTCCGTATTTAGAAAGTGCCAATTTTAGACGCGTGCAAACTCCATGCTGGGACGCGTTAGACGCGTGACCAACTTTTGCGATTATAATCAACTTGCGCCCGGAATTGATAAACGGCAACCTCGGCGTGCCGCGCGGGTCCAGTTGTGCATGCGAAACTTTTTCGAGCCCGAGTTTGAGTGCTCTTGCCAGGCGGCAGAATTGTTTATTAATCGGAATTAATGGCGCTTTGAAATTGTAATTCATTCAATGAGTTCAAGTTCGGTTCCGTTTTGTGATTGTTTTATTAAAACGTTCGTGCGATGAGTAATTGGTAGATTTATCGTAATAGTTCGAGTGGGAAAGTAAATAGGTAAAAGGGTTTTGAAGGGTGAGAAGATGGTTATTTTGATGATTACGGTGTCACCTTAAAGGTTTTGGGCGTCGAAAATATCGCGTTGCTGCATACCTGGAAAACTGAGGAAAATTGGGGACAATTCAAGGAATTTTATAAAAAAGAAATAATTTTTTTTAAATTTTAATATTTTAACTTGAAAAAGAAATTAGTAATTATTCATTAAATTATTTAAATACAGTATCGATACAGTAAATGGCTATCAGTTCTGGTTAAGGTAATTCGTGTTCTGTAAACTAAAAATGAAGTTGCACTTACTGTAATTACAGTTGGAATAACCAAACTCATCCATAATACCTTTTTTAACTGTAAGATACAGTAAGGATTACCGATTTTTTTCTCAGTGTACCAATCCAGATGGAAATTCATAAAAACATTGTGCATCTGATTCGATGCATAATGGACTAGAATTATCACATCGCAATTTGCAACAGATATATTATACTATAATTACTCGTTTTTGATAAACTAATTTAAGGTTGTTTAGGACTAAT
>JABFPB010008164.1:0-10386 GCA_022817645.1 Ceratoteleas bidentatus | reverse complement strand
AACGGTTAAATCATTCCATTGTTGAATTCACAAGGATCATTTTGTCAAATTTTGATGAATATCAGTTATTGCTTCACATCGAATTTAGGGAACGCGTTTTGTCCAAAGATTTTGGGGTTAGATATGTTTCATTTAAAACGCGTTCCCTCACTAAAAATGCTGGGTGGCTCAATTTTAATACAGACATGTCCGAGTTAGAGCGGCCCGAACGCTGGACAAACTGAAATCACTTTTTTTTATTGGCCGATTTCGTCGTTTTATGTAACACTTCCTACTTTTCGCTCATATCACGGTTCTCAACGTTATTTTTACACCTTAAAACGATTATCTCAATTAATAATAATAATTACAAAACAAATGCGACACTCTCCACGCATTGGATCAGGAGTGTCCAGAGATAGGGATATGTCATTTTTAATGTCCAGACATTGGGTCTTTTGACCTTTCTGAATATAAGCTCCATTTTTATATACTGTTCAAAAAAAATTTACCTTTTGTCGCATTTATTGAATAGTACAATATCCCAACTACCAGATAAATTCAAAGTTGTATAACATTTTTAAACGTAAACTTCGTATTTGGAAATCCTTAAGTGTCCCGGCATTGGTTCTTCTATCTTACAATATCAATGCGACATCTCGGTCACTCAATCAGAAGACATTGAAATACTATTTTTTATTTCATATTTGTAGGGGGAAAAAGTCTGAAAAATGTAGATTTTGCGACTTTTTGGTTTTTTGAACAAAAAATTATTTTTGGTAAAGTTCTGCATATTTTTGGGGGGTCATCTGTATAGAAAATTTAGCCCTGTTCAGAAGCAATCGAGTTTTATCACGAGAATCGATTTATGTTGTGTTGTTTCCACGCTATACTAAAAAAAGTAAACAAAAATCATTTTTCATGTGTCCTGGATACAAAAACAAAGTCTTAAGACTTTGACCGCGATTTTTACATTATTTCACACCTAAACAGTCGTAAAATGTCGGCCCGGTCCTAAGGAGAACGAAAAAAAAATCCTGACGAGCAGTATAATTAATATGAATTTTGAAAAATATTAAAACTTTAATCGTCTATAAATTTATATAATTCCTTTTTATGTGATGTTACCATCACGACCAAATCAAGTTTACTATCAGACGGTTGCAAAAACCCTTTTAAATGGTTTTAGTAGTTATCTGAATGATCTGATCAGATGGTTGCCAAAACCCTTTTAAATGGTTTTAGTAGTTATCTGAATGATCTGATGATCACTGACTTATTTAGCAATTGTATGCACAATATCATGTTAGCGAAATTTACGTTAACATATTTACGATTTTAAGGTAATATTCCACGGACTTGATTCCTACCTTTCGTATTTAACGCATTTTTTTAAAATATCTCGAAAAGAATACTAAAGATAAGAAATTGGTTTTGGAATTAATTTTTTTGCGAAAAACAAGTTCACTTACTACGACTTGAATATATTGCCAATGTTGTTCAAAATATACAGAAATATTTCTCATTCAACAAATAATAAAACAATATTTTGCGAATGCGTTTATTAATTTAGGATTAATTCAAGTAAAATCACTTTAGATACGAAATTCCTATTTCAAACTCCCATTCGCTCGATATCACCTTAAAACCACTTTCATAGCACTTTTGTCTACCAAATTATGTTCAATGATTCTTGTAAAATATGACATAAATCAAATTTTAGTTTTAAATTCAAGTATGTTAAGTAATATTAATTTCAAGCGATGATATCGTACGAACACGTTATGATCCACAATTTATTCATTTTACTGTCGAAAAAACGTTATTAATGTGAATCGTGTATCACACATATTTCACAAACATTACACATAACACAACACGTAACAAAAACAAGTTTCGTATACTTTAAAACATAAGAATAATTTCCTTCAATATTCTTCTTAAAAAAACCTCCACACGTCTTGTTTCTCCAGTAATTAGAAAAAGCATTTAACACGAAATAGTCCAGAATAGCAAACACTAATTCAGTCGGTTTCCAAACACCATAAATTCCATTCTTTCGCTTAACTGTATGTTTTTATACAAAAGCACACATTATTGCTCACACGCGACCAACAAAAGACTGAAAGTAAGCGGTGGCTTATAGCAAATGCACTTTGTTTGAACTATGTTTACCGATATTCTCCCCCACTGTTTCTAAGAGCAAATTTCTATCATTCCCGCATGGATAGTACAAACTCTGAATAGTTATTACAAACTCAATTGAATAAAACACATACTCGTCATTATTAATTCATAATATTTAATTCCGACTTTACCTAAATTCTACCTCGTAAAATCAAACATTTCTAAAAAGATTCATCACCGTTTTCCGCAATGTATGATATTGAATTTACAATATACTTGAATAATTTATATTGCTTTATTAAATTCACTCTATGAATAATTTAATTTTTCAATATTTTGTACCTAACGTGTTAACGCAATTGAGATCTGACGTGTTTTATGTACAACTTATATATTATGAAAAATGGTAAAAATATGATGAAAATGTGGCGAAAATAGATCCAGGTGGCATATCGGCAAGATCTCAACAAGCTCATTCATAATTCATCTGATCGCACCTACCAGAGTACTTTTCAAGAAAACCGCGAAAACATCGATAAACAAAACTCTCGCAATTATTCCGTCATGAACCATGAAGCATTCGCACACATCCCTCAACTTTTCTACCTCTTACACAAAAAATTACCACTGATTAGGAGAAAAAACGTAACACGCAAGATCCGTCATTCTTCCACTTGAAATGCAATGTTTATTCGCACAACGAGCAATATTACAAAAGTTGTTTCACGATACATAGTTATCAAACGCTAATAAATATGTACATTACAGACTCTTAATTCATTTTCGTGATCGCGACGAATTCGTTAGGAGTAATACTTGTTATAATTTCAGCGTGAAAATAAATTCTCCGCGGGATCCTGCATTACGATTTATTTGGTTGCTCTTCCTCGGGGTGCGCGGCATTCCATTCCAGCGCCTTTTGAATTGCCGGCGGGATCGGCGGAGCCGTCGGAATGTGCGCGCCCACTGGCTGGAAGCCCTCCTCGTTCGCGATGTACGTCATTTCGATCTTGACACCGTCGTCGCCCGTGTAACTGAACGCACCCTTCGCCTCCATGGCTTCGTTCTCGCTACCGGCATTTTTCACCTGGCCTTCCTCGTTGGCCAGGATCCCGTTTCCGGTTTCGTACGACCACTTGTAAGAACCGTCCGGATTCGGGCCCTCTTGGGTTTGACTAATTATTGGGATCACCTCCTTATTAGGCTGCTGCTGCTGCGGTCTCGCTGAAACCGCCCACGCAGTTAGCAAAATTAGAGCTATCTGTGGACAAAATGAATAGTTAGTTTCGAAGCGTTGGCATTCTTTAAAGTTTTTTTCGGATTTGGGACGAGTTCGTAAAGTTTTGAAGTTTGGGCGAAATTAATTTGACTCGATTGTTCTTCTAGAGATGTGGAGAAAAATCACTGTATGTTGACAAGATTTTGTCAAGTTTGTTTAAAGATAGGACCCTGGTGAAAAAGGTTGCAACCCTAATAAACAAACTGGTGTGGAACCATAAATAAATTCCATTTGACTCTGGAAACCATCGTGGAACCAAGCTTGTTCCATCCACTATTCCTAGATCAGGTTCCATGATTGGAAATCGATTCATGGAACCCATCTAGGAATTCCGATCAGGGAACCTATCCAGAATCAGTGGAGGGATTCTTGAACCAAGCTTGGTATTATTATGGTTTCCAGAGTAAAATTCCATTTATCTATTTTATAAATGTACTTCCATACTCCCAAATAAATCATTAATTCAGTACCATTTCAAATAATGTTATAGTAAAGTGAATTTATTTGGAACTATTAAATTATTTTTTTGAGTGTAGAACATTTAACGTGTGTCATTAAATCTCTAAATAAATACCATTTAGACATTTTTTCAAGTTCTGTGAATATTAATGAAGTATGCGAAAAAATGGTGAATCCAAATCGTAGAGTTTGAGTCTATCATGTTTTTTGAAGAGTCCATCTATTTTTCACGTGAAAAATAGTTAATTACTTTCAAAGTAGTGCAGAATGTTAAATATGCAATGGCAGTCAACTAATGGAAGAGTATCATCTATAATTATTAACCGGATCTAAAATCCTTGTGCTAAAGTGATCCTTATCAATTGTGTGGAAGGAATTTGTATATCGCAGTTGGGAGCAATGTAAATCAGACAATTAACGTCTCTCTCAATAGAATGTCCTCACTTATTGAAATGTTAATCACCGCTCCTACGCAACAGTGATAAATTTAATATTTGTCTTTCTATTAATTAAAGGCCAGCGACTATTGCTTCAAGGATTATAGGTACCAGATCCTACAATGAAAAGCTTCCGTCAACAAATCAAACGATGCGTCATTCATTCTTTGCGTGTACATCGATTGTTCGGCATCATCAAACGAATAAATGGGTACTCTGCAATTAAGACGATTTTTCAAGAAAAAGGTTCTGAAGGTTAAAGTGACTTGTATTGTTCAAAATAAATCATTAATTCACAAAACAACTATGGCAAAATAATCGCCCATTCAATTCACCGCATTATTTTTTGAGAATCAACTGATTACACAAATATAAAATCTAATTCAGAGAATCATAATAATCTCAAATCCAATTGGTACCAATAATTAAATGACATTAGCATTTTCAGTTAAAATATTTCTCCACATGAACAAAAATATCAATTTTTGCATTGCGTAATTTAATTCGACAATGGCGTTAATTAATTCGAAGCTACTGTAATGTTGCAATTTTTCTGCCGGTCGATATTTAACGTGCAAATTCAGTAATGCAAATGGCGATAATTATCGCGACAGTAACATTAAATAAATAGAACCAAACTGGTCATGCTGGTTGCCATTGTACACATCCAGCGCATCGTGTGACTAAGTTAGTAAAGGTAAAGTTTACTAAGGCTGGGCAACGTATATGTCGTGGAGACGAAAGTGGCCCTCTCACGAGGTATCTTAGAAGAGTTTATCTGCGAAGTGCAAAGGATGTTAATCACGATGCTTGGGTCTTATCCTGTACTCGTCACAAGCATATGGAGACTGATCTTGCAAAATGGACAGCTAAATTTAATACATTCAGTTAAGCGTTACAGCAACTTAAAATAATTACCAAACAAAGGACAATCATTATCATAAAGAAAGAATCTTCTCGTACCATTCGATTTCTATTCAATTGAAATGTCTGAAAACTGAAACATTTTTCGTAAATTATACGACGATACGGATAAAAATATCAGTAATTTAGATATTTCAATGTAAAGTAATCGAGATGTTGGTACTCGTATGTTTCCATTCAGCCGATAATCGGGAAAAATAGATACGAGTGGATAAGATTGAAAAGTGTGTTCATGAATTGCTACAGTGTATTCAAGTTATGAATGAAAATTACCTCCAGCGTGCTTATCAGCCAAAGAGATGGATAATTAAAATCTGCAGATTCGCGGACATAATGAAACGCGATTGTTTACATAACTGTATATCATGTATGCAATTACACGCCGCAGTAAACAAAACTTGCCAAACAACCAGCGTGTAATTGCGTGATTAGATAATCGGAGTTATTAAACTTTTAAAAGTGAGATTCATCTCCGGGAGATCAACTTGCTTAATCTGAACTCGGAATCGATGGAAAATTGAATTTAATTACGCATGCGATTTTTGCGATAGTTCGATTGCTCGTGTATTTGTCGTCGAAAATTGTGAGAAGCTAATTTTCTAATGATAAAATTGCAAATGTTTAAATTGCGAAACACATTATGTTACGTGGACAAAATGATTGGTTTCTTCACAATGAGATGAAATTTTATTCGAAAGACGATTCGAAACTTTACAGTGGAGCATTCGCATCCGATTACCTGGAATAAAAACATTTAATCATTGTTTAAACGTTAGCATTTTTTAAACATAATTTAATTTTTTTAAATAATGATTTGTTATTTTTAAGTTAGGTTTATTTAAATAAAACATTAAGTATGCTAAAAGTATACGATTGTTCTACGTTGGAACATAACAAATGATTTCTACTTTTTAAATTAATAATTTAAAGTGCACTGCTTGGAAATTCTTTGTAATTAAATATCTCTGCTTCTGGCTAGTGAATTTTCAGCATTTTAATTGTTTGATATAACCACCTTAAGGTGCTTTATCAGTGCTAAAGTCACGTAATTAGTGTCTTTTTAGTTTGCGTTGTTAAAATATTTTGTTTTAAAATTTTCTGATAGTCAGTATGATGATTTTTATGGGAGATTGTGCTCATGTATAAAAGTTTGATAATCATTTTCTTGTATTGCATAATAACTTTTGGGAATACGGGATCCGCCACTTCAAAATCTACTTCCAAAAATTGAGCAAATCAAAAGAATTGTTATACTTCATTTTCACTTGACAGATTCTTCCACGTGGAACTTACTGAATGACTACGCGTTTTTCGTAAAAGTAATTATTGTAATCGTGTTTTGAAAATATACTAACCTAGTAACTTGTAGATAATAAACCACCCTAAATCTAACATCATACACTGAGAAAAAAATCCTTTTGATTCAAAACGATTCCTAGCCAAAAAGAATATCCTTTTGTCCTAAAACGAATTCCTTTTCAATCAAAAAGATCCTTTTCAATGAAAACGATTTTTCTTTTTGCAAACGAAACCTTTTCATTAAAAATTATATTTTTTCTGACCCTACCGAACTGTTTAATTACGAACGTCTAACCCTCTAAATGTTAAACCAGTTCAAATATTGGTGCCAAGTTGTCCAAGGCGTGCATACAAGAGCAATACCCATCCGAGTTAAATGTTAATTTAGTCCGTCGATACGACAAAGAAAATGAGAAAGATGATTTCGATATCGCCTGCTCAACCCTCGTAAATAACTCGCTTGTTATGAAAGACTCCCGTGGAAGCCTGAACTTAATAATGCCATTTATGAACGAAACTGAAACATTTAAACGGAAGAATAAAATGTAACAGTGCAATCGATAGCATGATTCCGAAGGCATTTGAACAATTGATATAGCGGCGCAGCACACGACTCGCGCGCGGGTGGGGGCTCGGAAAAAAAGCATTGTTCGACATTTAAAGCGCACATACGTGTGCTCAAATTCTGCGGCTTGGAATCCGTTTGTTTAATCCCGGATGCAAAGTCACGGCTGACTACTGCTGATATCGATAAATCTTGAAAAGTCAACATTTACGTTCAATCCCAACATTTCTCGTGACGCGACCGCTAATAGTATTAAGTATTGCCATATACCGCGAGCGTGCAAAGATCGAACACGTTACACGTAATGAATAGGACGCGGTTTCTTCGCAACGGCGTAACCCAGTCCATCTCTCTTTCGCCGTGCCTCCGAGATGCCGCGCGCAAAAACGTTCCACGTTAAAACGTAATATGGAAGATATTAATCAGCCGAGCATGGATGAGGAGGCCAATTTACATAAGTCAATTATTGCGATTTAACAATGCCGGCGACTTACATCAGACGCTCAAACGCTTTTTTCCTGTTCGAATCATCGCAAACGCACTCGAATGTCGTACTTTTCGCTCGCGAAAATGCATCTTTTTCTCTACGAAACAGTTGGTGGGTTTGAATTGATTGAAGAGTTTAACATTATCGATTTTTGCGTAAATAGCTGAATGTCATAATGTGCTTCTGTGCATCGCATTAATTGATTCCTCCTCTTTGTAACATCAGACAATAAACCTCACCTTAAATGAACGTTGCAAAAGAAATAGATAAAGACATTTTCATGAGAAATTAATGAGTGAAAGATCATTGAATTATGATCGGCTGAACTGTAAAAAAATAATTACATTGTAGAGAGGTTGCATTCAGTTGAGAACAATTGAACTATAATTCAATTATTATATCCATACATTTTGCATTATCTCTATCGAGGACTTATAGTTTTAACCTGGTCGTAGGTAAATGTGCGCAACTGCACGAGGGAAGAAATGATCACTGAATAAACCAAGATTTTTTGTTCATTCGTTCGTTTGAAATTGATAAATAACTGTAGCAGCAAAACAAATGTATCGTTTATGGGAGGAAAGTTCAAAATTAATTTACCGAATGAACTAGTGCAGGAATTTCGGAGCATAACTGAATTATTTTGTCATCCATATAAATTATTCAATAATTAAATTCATTTCAGTTCAGCACAATATATTGTTAGTGCAAAATCCTTCGCTGAGATCTTAGGTCTTACATTTTGCGTTAACTTGCCATTATTTGAGATAATAATGTAATGAAGGTGCGTTCGTAAAATGCCCTTTTTGCTCGTGACAATACTATTCATTGATTTAATTAATTATAATTGTTGCTGAAAAATTCGACGTCGTTGAATAGTTTCTTATTTGATTTCGCGTGATTAATTATTTTCAAGCGATTGTTAAAATCATTAATATTCTTCGTGATTTATACATTTGTATTGATATGTTGGTCTATACATTGCGAATATTCTGACAGACGAGAGTTAATGATTAGATGTATACATTTCGAGTCATTAAGGCTTTTGATAAAGTAACTAATAATCATAAGATTAAACAGAATTAGATTCTTATAGATTCACTGTCAAAATCAAGTCGTAATGAAAGATTCTATTAAATTAAGGGAGTATCGCACCATTTGGATGAAATTAATAGAAAATATACGACCGGTTGAAAAATTAGTAAAGTAAATTCAAATAACTTTAACACGGTTGTTTAAATCATTAATATAATCGTGTCTATTCATTCTTAAGTGTCACTTTTTTGACATTTTGATAATGGCTGTTTTCAAAGATATGTGCATAAGGATCTATATTTTCAGAGAATTAATGTCCTTTTCATTTTACGATAAGTACAAGTTAATTTTCCAGTACATAACAAAAATGTTAAATATTTCATTTGTCGTTGCCAAAATGTACTTCACTCCTTTTTCAAGAATTCAAACTATCCTAATAAATAAGTTTCAAGTTTCTACGTAGGCTTCAACTTACATATCAATAGAACTGTTCAAATTTCGTTATCACAATTACATTGTACTTTAATTCAACCTACAAATATGCGTATTAAAATCAAATATTCCAATTAATAATATATTCTACATTACGAAATGTATAAAAGTAAAAAAATGTGATTTACGCAAAGGACATTTAGAACAGCCTTATTTATCTTAAGATGAAAGACGTAATACTTTTTGCGACATACACATATTAGAATAAAAATCATATAAAATGTGCGATAACTTGTAATGTCAGGAAAACTACTGTGTAATACGAAATGTCTCGAATCGCGCGAAAGATGTTCGAATAAAACACGGAAACTTTCGTTTGCAAAAATTATTTTCGCAACGCTTTTTCGTAATTGAAACAAATAATCCCGCATTTCGGGAGACGAATGGCGAACATGACCTCTCGCAAGCGTTTAGCTTCTTTTGACATTTATAATCTTTTCAATTAAACATCGTGATCGAATGAAATATAGTTTGATGACAGATAAGCCATTCATTTCGTTCGACTCATTACCGTGATTAATTTCTCCGCATTTTATAGTAAGTGAACTCACTCGTGTTTAAATGCTTACACACAAGATTAATTATCGAATCAGCTTTTTCACTGCAGTACAAGAATTAAGGAAACACAATTACTGCTCTATTAAAAACTGCTGGTTCTGATAGCAGCAGAAGCAAGTTAGATAATGAATTCCGTAATGTAAGTAGCGCTTGCAAGGCCGAAAGAGGAGTCTGATCGAAGTGTCTACAAGTAAACCGAGAAACCCCATATTAACACAGTCGTTAAATGTAATTTTTCAACGTCAAAAGTTCCATGGTAATTGTTTAATTTGTCAAGTTATATCTCTTAGTTTATTCACATACTGTGAAAAAGATAAATTCTGATTTTATTAAATTTTCACAAAAATTAAGAGCGATAATATATTTATACCGAAAGTGTAAAAGTCTATAATGTGTGCAGTAGCGATGAGGAAGTAACATGAAAGTTGAATCAATATTGACAATTCAGTGTAATGCAGTAATGCGATCAAAGAAATAAAGAGTTTTACAGTGCTAAACAATCGTTCGTTTTGTCTGTTAGTATTCATACCATTTATTGATTTATCCGAGACTTTGTAAGATATTTATGCAATTCAATCACAACAAATTATAACGTCCAAATTGTAATCATACGAAAGGGCACATAATGAATGATATATCATAATACAAATAAAGTAAACTTAATATTTGTATCACGTGCACGGAAAGTACTCACTTTCCGCCCTCGGTACCGGGCGGAAAGTTATATTACTTCCCTTGGGAAGTA
>JABFPB010008163.1:0-10386 GCA_022817645.1 Ceratoteleas bidentatus | reverse complement strand
TAATTAAAATTTATAATTATTTTATGATACACGACTATTTACTGGGGCCCGACCATTCACTGGTGCATTCACCCTAACTAGAATAAAATGTTAAGCATTAAATTCACAAACACAATGTTAAATATATATTATTTTACTATTTGTTATTTATAATGACAATCATTTAATTGATTTAACAAATAGAAGTATAAAATATGTTTGGTCAGTTACAGATTTGGATCGAGATGAGCATGGTTTTAAATTGATCAATACTCCGATCAAAATTGAGGAACCAGAATACCAAGAAATTTCCATTCAAACGGATCCTGTTGATGATCATGTAGGACAAGAAGAAACAGTTTTGTATAACTGGCAATACGAATCGATGCTGAAACATGATTCTCCAACACAAACAGTGATACCTGTAAATAATTCTCAATGGCCGAAAGTCAGTGTTAATCCTGACTTCGAAAGGAGAAATGGGTTTCAAGGATTTGCTGATATTAAAAGTGATTCTGAAATGAGGCATATAGGAGGAATTAGTTTGAACTTATTTTACATTCTCTTATCTTTTGTGAAACCAGGAGCAGTTGGTCATTCCAAATTTGATAAAGTATTGAATATAGAAGATCGGCTTCTTCTTTTTTTAATGAAAATGAAATTGGGTATCCCTTTCACTGCGATCGCCTGTTTTTTTCAAATTGACAAACAAACGGCGCTGGATATATTTTACGAAGTTCTGGAAACGATTTATTCTTTCACAAAAACTTGGATATTTTGGCCATCGAAAGATTCTACAAAAGAAACTTTACCAAAATCATTCAAAGCTTTTCCCAACTGCAGAGCAATTATTGACTTCATTGAACTACGGTGTGAAACACCATCTACTTTAGAGCAACGAGCGTTATTCTACTCTTCAAACAAATCTATGTTCACCGTCAAGTATTTAATTGCAATTACACCAAGTGGATATATATCATTCGTTTCTAAAGGATATGGTGGAAGGTCCAGTGAAAATCAGATTGTCAACGACTCCGAATTTATTCAGCTTGTTGAGCCAGGAGATGAGATCATAGCTAATAGAGAATTTCCTCAAATTTGTTCTGAACTGGTAAAAAGAAAGTGCACTCTAGTTATTCCTCCGTTCGTAACGAATCCACAATTTAAGCAGGAAGATGTATTAGAAGGGTACTCTATAGAATCTGTTAGAATCCACATTGAGCGAAGTATTCAGCAAATTAGATTGTTTAAAATATTGGATCAAGTGACAGTAAAACTTTTACCATTCATCGACAAAATAATGTACGTCTCTTGCATTCTTGCAAATAATAAAGAGCCACTAATTAGATAAAATTAAATATTCCTTTATTGCAATCAACCAGAAATAAATATGATTTATTTCAAAACATTTTAAATAAATAAATATACATTTATTTATATATCTAAATACAAAACAAAATATAGTTTAAACAATTAAATCATAATATTTGTCACTTTTATTTAATTATAAGTTGCCATTTACAACAAAGTGCTAATATGGACATATTCTTTCAAAAATAGCATCTACCCGCCTAACTTTGTAATTTGATATTTTAATTACCGACCGTCGAAAAAGCAGTTTTCTACCAACAATCAAAATTCCATTTTTCCCCACCGAGCTCCTCGTCCTACCTGCAAAATTCTATAAAAACACAACATTTTATTTATTTTTTCTTTTATTCACTCAAAAAACTTGATACTCACATTAACCGTATTCCTCCGTTAATGTTTATCGATTTTGAATAGACGCGCGCATTTTTTCGTGTCCGCCATCTTGCTGAGGTCAGGTCTGCTTTTTTTCTTGTCAACACTGCAGTGTGCACGCAGTCGAAACACAGACACGTGGTTTTTTACCCGCCGTCGAAACGCGAGTTACAAATACGAAGTAATCGGGAGATTCAACGATGTCGAAGTTGAAAAACAAGAGTTTGGCCGCGGAGATCGGCGAGCTGATCACTGCGAAGACGAAATTCGACTCCGACGATGAGGCGGAGGAGACGAGCGCGAAAGTCGTCGATTTTGACGATGACGAGGGTGACGGTTTAGGGGATGCCGGTTTGCAGGATTCTAGTCTGAGGAAGAGGAATATTCAGTTGTTGGACAAAGTCGACAAAAGGTATATATTTTCAAATGTGGTGTTTGTGTTGAATTGAGTTACCCAGATCGGGAAAAAGTTAAAGCACTTGTTAAAATATTTTGCAAATTTAACTTGTTATTTTCGGGAGAGATTATGGATTTTGTCTTATGTTTTGGGAATTAAACATTTGTTTCCGGCAGGTTAACTGGCATGGTAAAACCGGTGCCGCATTCGGAAAGTACTCACAGCAATTATTGTTGTGAAACTTTGCCAGGAGCGGCATTACGTTTGTTTTTTATTTATTTTTATTCTACTTATATTTTATTTATATTTTATTTTATTTTTATTTATATTTTTATTTATTTTTATTTATATTTTTTATTTATATTATATTATAATAGAAATCAAAATAAATAAAAAAGAAACGTAATGCTGCTCCTGTATGTGTACACTACACTGACACTAACACACACTTACACACACATACAAATAAAGTAATCATGGCACTCAAAAATCTGGAAAACTCAGGGAATTTTGAAATTTGAAAAGCTAAAAACTCCTGATAATAAATAAACAAAGGTTTCAAAATTTGCAAAAATGAATACTTCTCGATATTCTATAAATCCCATGAATTGACAATAATGTTTCATTTCAGGTATGCTGGTAAAAAAGTGTCAAGGAAAGACATATTCAAAGCAGACTTTGATTCAGATCACCAACATTCATCAGATTCAGAATCTAAAAATGACTCTGAACTTGATGAAATTGATTCTGATGATTATGCAGAGGGCTCTGATGACAGTGAAAGTGCAAATATTTCCAAAGAGATGAACTCAAGTGAAATCGAAGATGAAGATGATGCAGAATGTGAAGATGAAGAAGAATGTGATGATGAAGAAGAATCTGAAGACGACGATGAAGATGACGATTATGACGACGATGGTGACATGCTCAAAGACATGGATGGAACCCAAAGTTCCGATGATAAAATCATAAAAATGTCAACAGTAAATGAAGAAGAACAAGTGGAAAAAGGGAAACACGTGCAAAATCAGAT
Source organism: Ceratoteleas bidentatus (assembly GCA_022817645.1). NCBI lineage: Eukaryota > Metazoa > Arthropoda > Insecta > Hymenoptera > Scelionidae > Ceratoteleas > Ceratoteleas bidentatus. The sequence continues at coordinate 7,234 of JABFPB010008163.1, read as the reverse complement.
CAAACTCTATGAAAACCTTTTGGAATTAAGAATCAAATTCCAAAAATGTCTCACTACCAGTAATATGTTACCTCAATTCGACGTCTATCCAAAACTTTCCTCAGACCCTGAATTCAAAAAAGAGTCTAAGGCAGTCCAAAATAACATCACAAGTCTCCTAGACAAGCTTTTGGAGTTAAACAGTATTCTCTCATCTAAAAGTATAGTCACTAAAAACAAAATTAAACCTGATCAGGAAAATGCAAACAATTCAGCCGATGATATGGATGAGGAAATTCCGTCAGACACAGAAAACGAGCTGTCGGAAAACGAAGATGAAGTTGAAGAAAAAGCAGAAGATCAGGTTCCCAAGAAAAAACGCAAACTCAAACTTGCCGATTACGAGAAACAAATGTCAACGGACCACAAGTCGTACATTCCCTGCAGGAACGCCGAAATCCAGAAGTGGAATGATAAAACCAGAATAGCCACTGCTGTTCTAAACAAAGGATCCAATCAGCCGATCGTCCAACAGATTGAGTACATTCTGAAGGATCGGTCGAAATTGGTCAAAAGGACTCAGCTGAAGCGGTCGAATTACAAGATTGTCGGGAAACAGTCAGTGGAGGAAGGCGAAGATGGGCGGAGGGTGGAAGAGTACGACAAAGAAATCTACGATGACGACGACTTTTACCACGAATTGCTGCGGGAGTTTATCCACCAGAAAACGTCAAACATCACGGATCCGACACAACTGGGCAAACAGTGGGTTCAGCTTCAAAGCATGCGGAGCAAATTGAAGAGGAAAATCGACACCAGAGCAACAAAGGGCAGAAGACTGAGGTACAACGTACACCAAAAATTGGTCAATTACATGGCGCCCATTCTCGTTAACGACACAATGTTGGATCGCGCGAAAGACGAATTGTATGGCTCTTTGTTCGGCAAAATGAAGCCCGCAAATAATGAGACTGGCACGGCGTGAGTTGGATTGTAACCCATTGAGTAAATGTGTTTGTAAATTAGTGTACATTCAGAGAGCGTTGCAATGTTATGAATTATGTAAATTATTATTACAATAAATGATTTTTTACTTGTTTAACTGTTTTGTGTTGTTTGATGGGGTATTTTGTCATCAGTGGCTGTTTTCTACATTGTTGGCAGTTAATTAGTTTGAGGAATAATTTGGAATAACAGTGTTGAATAATGGATGTGGTTGCTGGGAAACATTGTAGAACGCTAGTGTGTGTTTTTTGTGAGTATAATGTTTTATATTCAATAAAAAACCAATTTTACCAATCGTTTGTTAATTGGAATTCTAAGCAACTTTGGATTCATTTATCATGTAAATTTTTACTTTTTGCTGACATCAGAGTTTCATTTTCCTTATTCGTATTTTGATAGACTTGTACAAGCAAACATTTTAAATCAAACGATCCTTTTTCTATAAAATTAAGTTCTTTTATTTGAAGTTATGATATACGTTTTTTTGAAATTTACAGAGTGTACCTTGTATAAAACAATTGAATTAGATTTTTTGAGACATAAGATTTTCTCAAAATTATTCCATCATAATGTCCTAATACAATTAAAAAATCAAGGCCAGCTGCAGTACTTTATCAATTTCTTTCCTCTTATCCTTCTTCTTTTCCTCTACGATTAAGAAGTCCACAATTTCACGCACAGTGAATATAAATTGTTTCTAGATCATTATGCAGTCAAATTTACAACCTCGTTTTACCAAATCTATCTACATTTTTTAAAAATTGAATCAGTTTCATAACAGTTTTTCAGTTTCTTTATTTTAAATACAGTCGCACTTATCCACTCACTTAGAAAAATTATCTGATAGTATTAAAAAAGATGAATTTGAAAAATCAGGTGATTTATATAATTCCCCTATGAAGGGCCGTATATTTAGGGTGACAAGTGAAAATATGATCATATAAATTTAATAATGCTTTATTATTTCTTCATAATATTAGTTTGATTGTTTCTTGGCGTAATAAATATGAATTTCCTATTAATTGAATTCGAAAATTAAAAAAGACATTTGTCGTCTTTTTTCATTTTCCATTGTTGTTCTTCGCTTAACTTTGGATTTTTAATTATTTATGTAAACATTGCCATGTTTTATAGTCAATTATGATTTTTCTGTTCTCACTGAATTCTGTGATATCATTTTCCAAATGTTATAAACAAAATTTCAATAAACTTTAATTATTGGGTTCTTACAATGTTATCATTTAATTTGCCAAATTTGGAAGCGATTCGTCTGTGTAGACATCGAGATATTCGATGTTAAAGTTTCATTAAAACACATGGATATTATCACTATATATACTCATTATTTTAACTTAATAAGGGAACTACCTTAAATTTTAGTTTCCAACTTTTCAATCTCTATCAATTCCCATACGCCCTATATATATCATCTCACATCACCTAATGCTAATTACAGCAGCGGCGTGTTTACGCAAATTTATGATCTCGCATAATGATTCACGTTCATAACGATTCATTAAACCGCGCATTATCAGCGTTGACTGGAAAATGTTGAAAAATCGCAACGACGCATTCCGTTAGTGCTCGCTCAGTCTCCAGATACCGTCACGATATCAGCCTCCAATCTTCAAAGTTAAGATAGTAGAGACTCAGTCATCATAACAACGTCCCACTGTATACCTCGTGCTACATTTTCCCAACTCCAACCATGTAGTGACCACCATCTGCAAGTCCCCATAAGTGCATCCTCCTCCCATCTTACTTCCAGTCATCAGTCTTCCAAAAGACCCCCAAAATTGAGGATGATCAATTTTATCCTCTTCACTTCTTTTATCCTCCTCTTCCTCTATGCCTACTCCAAATATAAGTTGTCCTACTGGTCCAGGAAGGGTGTCAAGACTCCACCAACACACCTCCTATTTGGGAACTTCAAGGAAACCTTCACTTTCCAAAAGGCTCCTGGAATCCTGCTGCAGGACATCTACGAATTTGCAGATAGGGATGAACCTTACATAGGGTTCTACATCTTCCAAAAACCAGCTCTCCTGTTGAGAGACTTGGATCTGATCAAAAGGATTATGGTGAAGGACTTTGATACGTTTCCTAATAGAGTGTTTGGGGGTAAGTTGGAAAAGGACTCGGTGGGATTGGTGAATCTGCTGTCCATCCGACACCCTAAGTGGAAGTACCTGAGGACCAAGATGACGCCGGCTTTGACGGGTCATCAGCTGAGGAAGATGGTGCCTCTGATGATGGAGCGCGGGGGTCCGATGCTGCAGTACCTGGGGAAGCTTCCGGAGGACCAGAGTGGCTGGAAGGAAGCGGAGCTGAAGAGTTTGAGCTCTAAATATACCACAGATGTAATCTCTTCGCTGGCCTTCGGGATCACGACGAACTCGTTTGACGAGAAAGACACTGCATTCTGGGATGCGGGTGAGTTGAGGGTTTGGTCCAGTTTTGGAAGTAAACGTGTTTTAATGGGGTTCCTGAGGGGAACATTGTGACGTAGGAAGATTCTAGGAAGAGGATCTAATCCCGTGTTTTAAGTTCCTAAGAATTCCTAAAAAATTGTTCAATATTTTCTAAGATTTCGTAGGAAACGTGAAACATTTCCTTTGAATTCCTAACAAATTCTTAGAAATTCTTAGGAACTGAAAACATGGGATATAATTCGACGATAAGAAATTTTTTTATTCATTCTAGATGGATATATTCCAAAATAATCAATGTTAGGTTATGTTTAACTATGTTTAAAGGATATTGAAAAAATTAGTGCTTTCAGTTACTAATTAACATTCTTTTCATATATTTCGTTCAGAATGAATTTTTAAGTGTATTTTGCAGTACAAAAAAATCCCTAATTGTAGAGATTTATAAAGGAAACTTTCTTTACAAGGATTTCAACAGGAAATCCATAGACTGTGTTCATGGAATTCCATTTATTTGTGTGAATAAATTTCTATGAAATAAAGTTTCACAGATATTTATAAATGAAAAGATATGATATTCCATTTACTATCTACGAATTTCCTTTTGCAATTCCTATAAAAAAGTTTCCTCTATAAATCTTTATGATCGTGAAAGACTGTATTGCAATGATTCATTGTTGAACATTCTTACGGATACTTTAATCATGGTTAACATAAGCTGTTTATTTCAGGTCAGGAAATTCTCTCCGGGTTAAAACGGGGGATCGTGCTTATGATCATGTTTTTCGTTCCGGAAATAATGGCATATATTCAACCCCTGGTGACTGGACCGGCGAAATTCTTCCGCACCATTTTTTGGGATTCGATTAATACAAGGGAGAAACTTAACATGAAGCGAGGTGACTTGATCGATTCATTTATTGCGCTGAAAAATGAAGAACAGGACCCCAAATTTGGTATGCACATGTTCATCCAACTTCTGAAAAAATTTGTTTTAATTATTATTATCTATTTTATTTATCATTGATTTTTATTGCGAGTTTTGAGATTAGACTGCAACAGAGTCTAATTAGCTTTATTACTACATAACAAAGATATCAATAAAAATTAGTATAGATTATCTTTACTAATACAATTATCTTATACAAGATTTTACATAATTTCTTAGATGCCAAATTGCGACATAAAATTGTATGTAATTTTTTATATAAAAATTTACATATAAATTGTTTTTTTCAGTAGGGTATATGTAATTTACGAATACATTAAACATTTTTAACTAAATCGAAAATAATTTGTACTTGAAATGTAAATAAATGACCATACGAGATAAATAAACCATCACGTTGTATTTACAGTGTTTGAAGGCGACAACCTGTTGGCCCAAGCGGTCGCTTTTTACGTCGCCGGATTCGAAGCCACGTCCACAGCAATCGCGTTCACATTGTTTGAACTGGCGCAACATCAAGATTACCAGGATCGCCTTTACACAGAGATAAGCAAATACGTTTCCGGTCAGGAATTGACTGTCGATTTGATCAATGAAATGGACTTCCTCGATCGCGTTGTGAACGAGTCACTGAGATTATATCCTCCACTTCCGCTGGTAGATCGTGTGTCATTAAACGACTATGAGGTATGACATACCAATTCCACTTTGAGCACTATTTGAACAGCTTCGTTTGCCTGATGAAATTAACCGTTTCGACAAATTGATTAATTTCAGGACAGTTAATTTAATTAATTACATTGATTCGATGTTAATTAAGGCTCTAATTCAGTAATCTTTTTCAGATTCCAGAGTACAATCTCAAAATTGAAAAAGACTCGGTAATATATGTTTCGTTGAATGGAATCAACAGAGATCCGAGGTACTTCGCGAATCCCACGCAGTTCAATCCAGACAGAGAAGAGTTTAAGGGTAGCGATGTAAGCACTAACTTCGCATTTGGGGTTGGTCCTAGATCGTGTGTCGGTGAGTAATTCACTGCATTTTATTAGTTGTTGCGATAAGTAGAGTGAAGTTATCTTTGGTTCAACTGAATTTGATACTACTCTTGATTTGATACTATACTTTTTCAGCTTATTTTTCTCCAGATACTATTATTTATTAAGGAGGTTCCTTAGCTACAAAGATTCAATATCAATTAGATCAAATATGCTATAGTTTGAGAAAAAAATATGAGGAATCATTGCCCAAAGTGTGGTTGACTTTCACAGTTTTTTTTCCGAGAAAAAAATTGTTGTATTTTATTTGCTGTTATTTTGCATTTTAAATAGATTCTTTAAAATGCAAAATAGTTCTTATGTTATCATTGTACTTTATTTTCTCGTGGAAATGGTAGTGGGGAAATCGAACAAATTTTGGGAAATGTTATATATATTCTTTAAATATTCAAAATTTAAACTATTTATCATTTTTAAGTCTTTTTTATGATTTAAAACTCCATAGTCTTTTTAACTCAAATTTAGTTACAATTCCTTCTTATAGGACACTTGCATATATGTATGTGTCTAAATTTGTTAATGTTCTATTCCAAATTTTTGAAAATATAAAATATAAAATGTAAAAACAGCTAGGTATCGAACTTCCTTAATTGTTTCTTTCGTTTTATTACAGGAAAACGAATAGGACTTTTAATGACAAAAGTAGGTATAATAACGCTCCTGAAAGAATTTCGGGTTTCTTGTACGCCGAATTACGATACCTCACTGAATCCTCTTTACGTGTTCACTAACGCGGCCGACGGCGTACGAATATGTTTAAAGAGGAGGTAAAAGGTATACGTTCATTTGACTCTTGATAAAGAGAACTCAGAGGATGAATGAAACTTCTAATTATTCAGATCAAATTATCACAATTAATTAACTTTATTTCAACGGACATTTTCACAGATGAAAAATATAGGTTGCTCGAACAACTCCGGCGTTGTTTAAACTTGATGCTTGAAATTAAGACAATTTGATGTTAACATCGCAAGCGTTTAATATAAACGAAAATAATGTCGACGCGATAATGAACACTAGTCGTAGGTTTATGACGCTTAAAACAAATGTCTCGTCTCTGCGGATGTATGATAACTCCGTCGTATTTGCCTGAACGATGTAACTACTGAATACTTATAATCAAATTTTCGTAATCAATATATGTGTTACATTGTTCAGCATTATATTTGCCTACATGAAAAACCGTACTTATTCACAAGTAACAAACTACAATTAAAACATCCATTGCATTAGAATATCTAATTGAACTGGACACATTTCCAATTATACAAAACCAATGCCACCCTGCAAAAAATTGGAATTTAAAGTGGACAAAATACTTTAATTTCAATTTTTTACAGAAAGCATTACCGACGAATACACTTTCATTTGCAGAAAAACTCTTTAGAAACCTTTCCTACAAAAATACTCTTCATCCACTTCGAACCCTTTGCAATCATCATTCCACCCCATCCTTTTCATATAATTATATATATTTTTTTATTATTAATCGTCATATAATTTATCAGCTATCACTTCCACTGGAATTAGACAAAGCCACCCTCTGTTAAAAAATCTATTCAATCTGATTAAAAAATGTATTTTAGAGTTTGTAATATGATTTATTTAATATAATTGAATCATAACATCGTTTATGTTAATTTCTCACTATATCTCATAAATTGTCTAAAAAGACAAATTAATTAATATTGGAACTGTGTTACATCATATTGATTTAAAGCAACATTACTATTCAGTAATAGTATTTTACGCAACTAGGGAGGAAAGTAGCGTTTTTCCGACGAGTGTGGAGTTGATAGCCCGAGCGAAGCGAG
>JABFPB010008162.1:0-10387 GCA_022817645.1 Ceratoteleas bidentatus | reverse complement strand
ATTATTTACTTTTATAAAAACTATCACATTTTTTCTAAATGAGTCATTCATTTTTTTCAGATAAACAAGCAATTTACAATATCTAATCTCTTTTTGGTCATTAACATGTGTCATAATATAAAATTGTACTATTGGTAATTAAAAAATTGTTTATTACAATAAAATTGCTTCTCAGTCATTGCTATATCATAAATATTCCCTACTAAACAACAATATTGTTCAATACTGATAACAAAAAGTTCATCAGTACATCATTTGTCTTAATAATAAGGAAGCATCTAGGAATATTAAATATAGCTGATTATATTCTATTATTGTGACATAAATATACAAATAAATTAAAACAAATCAAAAATCTATTTAACGCAATATAACCACGTATACCGACTTTTTACTTACTTAATTTCTTTTATTGCAATATACTACTACGTCATTACAATCTCTGAACCGAGTCACCATAATTTTCCTAATCCGTAAATAATTGTTGCATGCAATTTCAAACCTTTCTACAATACTAAACGTCATTTTCTCGCAATTTCATTCAATTTGAGGTTATCATTTTCGGTAAACCGTAATTGTTGATGAACAATACTTACAATTATCATAAATTCCGCAATGTCAGCAGCTTAAACCAACGTTTTTATCCTCTGTTATACGCACTAACAAATGTATTAAAACACCCCTGCATCCGATTCTATCAACAATTGTAAAAATCGTAACAAATAATGCACTTTTACAGCATGCCGATATTTTTTATTTTCACGTAAAATTCACCTTTATGTATCAATGATATTTCGACCAATCACCGAATACTACGTTCACGCCATCTGCTGGCAAGTGCTTCACTTATAATTAAAGCACATCTACCTGTCTCACTCTAGTGCCCCGCGAGAGAGAAGGACGCGAGGTTTAGGATCACAATCGCTCGGAACTGGAAGCCAAGCTAGCATTTCCTCCACAGCTGAACCGCATTTCCAAATCAGCCATCGAGTTGGACGGACGGGTTTCGATTTGGCATCATTTTTGTTGTTCGAATTTGAAACAAGTTACGGAGTCACATTTTGTTCTTCAACTGGGATAACAGTGTTTGCTGGTTTCAGTCATACAGTGTGAATTGAAGGTGTTGCTCGCGCGCATGTGTTTATATTCGTCAACAAAAAAGTGTAAACTGTGAATACAAGTTTGACAATCACCGCGTCAAAGTAGCGTTTTACAACTTCGAAATTCAATTCGGAGATATGGCTGCAGAAGAAAATAGCTGGAGGACGGATACTTTCCGGCAAAGCATGGTTGCGAAAATGTAAGTAAAAAAATCTTGAATGAAAATGCCATATTTAAGTATAAAGCTGATAAAACAAGGGGGAAATTGAGTGGATTGGATTTTTAGAGTAAAAAACTTTGGTTTATAGAATTGGAGCGTTGTAGCAACAGCATTGCTGTATGTAATTATTCCGCATAACATTAAATTCATTGTTATGATCCAAAGATTTTGTTTTGATAACTGAATGTAATAAATTTCCTATTACGTAATACAATTTGGAAACGAGAAATGAGTTACATTGGTTGTCAATTATAGAATCATTAAAGAGATATTAAGGTATTTTTTATCAATATAGTTACAGAATTATTTCAGGAAAACGAGTCACCAAAATTCCAAAGAAAAAAAATGACTGATTATTAAATAATTATTTGGTATTGTTTAACAGTTTTGAATAAATGAATAATGAACCTTTATAGTTTGGAATTTTTCTGTATTCAGTTTTGAAACATTTCTCTCCCAGCGAACCAAACCTGGGATTGCCTAGAAAGAGGTAAAAAATGGGGCAAGAAACAACAAGTAATTGAACAAATAAACTCCTTTGGGCAAACACTGGCCAATTCTGGGACTACCTGGGCTGGGAAAATTCCATGAAATATATTTCCAATGACTCATCATCACTAATTAGTCATATAGTAAATAGTTGGGTTCATTTAGATAATAAATTCCATTCATTGTATTACTGTACTAACTTTGTGATAATTATTTTACAGTGAAGAGGCTATTCAGAAAGCAGGTGTACCAGTATCCAAGAACAGTAATGATTTGGAAAACCATGTTTATATGAAAGCCAAATCAAAGGTAACATTCGTCAAGTTATTCACTGCTCTTTAATGTGCATTTATTAAAATTCATTCATTCCAACCTTATATTTGATCTAATCAAAATGTACCTTTATGTTCAGGAGGACTACCTAAGTTATGTCGCAAGACTGATCCTACATGTCCGGGAAATAAGTAAGTGTAAGATCCCAAGACAGTATATTTAAAATCACACATTACATTATCACATTGGTTTGATATTAATTGGAATATTATTGCTTTCTTAGATTCCAAAAAGAACCCTGGAAACGCATCCGGTGCTGGAAATCAAGGTATGCCTGATCCTATTGGTGCTCTACAAACATTAGCTAGACAAGGGACTGGTAATAACCAAATTGTTAATATGCCAGTGCCTGGTCCAAATACTCAAGGAATGATCCCTCAAGCTCCACCCAATACAGCTGCTAATCGTACGTCATCAAACTTATGTTTATAAATAGTTCGATCATTTGCTAATTTTAGAAATATATTACTTTCAGACACTGATAAAATAAAATATTGTTAATCAGTCATATTCAAAGATCTTTAAAAGAAAATTTATTGCAAGCATTTGTGAAGATAAGATAATAAGCATTTGTCTTGAAAAGTCTTGTAAAAAGGATTATTTTCTAAGAGGTTTCTGTGAACAGAACCCTTTTTCGGTAACTTTGATGTGGAGATTAGTTTTTAAATTTCAGTTTTCCAAAAAAAAGTCCAATCATTCTCATTTGAATAAGAGTCTGCAGTATTTTCGGCATTATATGAATAGGTTTTGTTTCTTATGATTTCAGTTTTGCAAAGCCTAAATCAGCGTCCGAATCAACCCATGAACATGGCTGGAATGCAGAACAAAATGCCCACAATGGGTATGATGCCCAATCAGAATACTGGACCTATCAATCACATGGGACAGATGCAGGGGCTGCAGAACAGTGCAATGATGTCCCAAATGAATCAAATGGGTCAGGGAAATATGCCGCAGCAGATGGCTCAAATACAAATGCCGCCTAATGCAATGGCCCAAATGGGAAACCCTCAGATGCAACCGGCTCAAATTCAGCAGAATATACAAGTACGAATTGGTTACACTAATACAGTGATATTATTTTTTTAATACATATGTTATCTGTAAATATATATATTTTCAATATATTGAAAATATACAGTCAATATATTAAAAATATATTGTCAACAGATTTTCCTTTTACCAAGACTCTGATTGGTCTGAACTCTGCATATAAAGTATCAACTAATTTGTATGATATGCTTTCAGAATCAAATACAGAATCCAATGCAAAATCAATTGCAAAATCAAATGACCAATCAAATTGGCAGACCGATGAATGCAGGAATGCAGGGTGGTATTCCACAACAGGCAATCCCTCAGATGGCTACGGCACAAATGACTTCGAATCAAATGCAACAGCAAATGGCTCACATGCAACGAAAGGTTCCTATTATTTCCTTTAAAATACCCTCACTATAATCTATTTTGTGTCTTTAATATGTATAATTAATATGTATAATATACTAATTGTAATTATGTTGATTTTTCAGCCTGCTGAAATGGGCAATCCGGCTTTTACTGGAATGCGTAACGTCGCTCCGAACCAATTCTTACGCGAAAATCCCTCGCCCTCTGCACCCAGTCCAAGTTCATTAGCTCCTGGGTCAGTACTAAATATGTTTTAAACTTGAAAAATAATCAACCCTAACGGAACACAAAGACTGAAACCTTTTATAAACGTTTATGAAAGGTTTTATGAAGGTTTATTGGACATTAAAACATTCAAAAAGTTTATAAACGTTTACAAAAGTTTGTTCCATTGGGGAAAGGAATAAAAATAAAATTGATCAGTTCCATATTAATTTGCAAAATTCTTTTCATTTTGCAGTAATCAAATGGTTGCATCTCCTGCACTGGTTCCATCGCCAAGTTCTCAGCATGTCATGATGGGTGGTCCCCCTCGATCAGTTAGTAAGTATCCCAACATTTCGACACAATCTCATTTCACTATCCCTCTTATTACTAACATTACATTGTATTTGTATTAATTTATTTTAAAGGTATGGCACCATCTCCGAGTGGATCCCTAAATACTCCAGGAGCTGTCGGTCCCCAACACAGTCCAATGCAAGATGACCAAGCTTACAAAGAAAAGGTCCTCAAATTGAGTAAATATATAGAACCTCTGAAAAAGGCTATCAGGGAGAAAAGTGGAGAAAGTGAAGGAAGTAAGTTTCCGATAAATTCTGCAAATATTCTTCAATATGCATATCAATAAACCTTATAATCACAATGTATCTATTTTCGAATTCTCTAACAAACGCAACTTCCCATTACAGATCTGGACAGATCGAGAAAAATGAAAATGCTGCTGGATATTTTGCTGAATCCAACTAAACGAGTGTGGCCAATGGAGATGCTCCTTAAATGCGAGAAGTCTCTGGAAAATTACTTCAAACGAGGGGACAGTAGTATTCCACCAATCACGACGCTGAAGGAAAACTATTTCTTCAGCCCTCTTTTGGAAGCGGTCAGCGCTCATTTACAAAGTCCTGTCGCAAACCACACGTTGCAACGAACTTTTGGCCCCTGTTTGGAAGCACTCTTTGGACCAGAAATGAAGTAATTCGCAATGATGAAATTTAATATCCATTTTCTTAAGAATCAAAAAAAAGTTATTAAAATGATAAAATGATGACAAAAAAGCTCTCAACTTTTTCTTGAGACTTAATTAGTATACATTAATGAGAACTAAAGATTGTATTAAAAATCTAATCTGAAACTAATTATTTTTCTAACGTGAACATTCATTTTTCAGGAACATGCCACCTCCATTAAAAAAGCAAAAGGTTGAAGAATCTTCAGGCGATATTCCCGACGTTTTGCAGGGAGAGATTGCCAGACTGGATCAGAGATTCAAAGTAAGAAACTGACCTTTTTTTAAACCCCAAAAAATACTTTAATTATAGACATCTATAATACAATTTATCTTTTTCTTTCAGGTAAGTCTTGATCCATCTCAGCAGAGCGGTTCCCAGTGCATTCAGTTGATTTGTTGGTTGGACGATCGACATCTTCCATGCGTGCCGCCAGTTTCGGTAACAGTTCCTGCCGATTATCCGCAGACGCCTCCTCTGTGTATAATGGCCTCGCACGAATACGCAACGCCATTCCTGAGCGCCGTTCAGAAGGCTCTCAATGCTCGAATCACGAAACTTCCAAAACGATTTTCCGTATCACAATTGTTGGACACTTGGGAAATGAGTGTTCGGCAAGCCAGCGCTCCAAGTCAAACCAGTGTGACATCGAATTCCATACTAATGGGTTTATGAAACATTTAATGTTGTTTTAATCCAGTTTTATTAATGTAAACCCTTCCGAGACCAAAAACGCTTTGGACAATACACAATTTCACAGATTTTCTGGGGAATTTTTTGATCAATATTTATCAGTGTTATATGGGGAGATGATGATATGAATGGAATTTTATATATGATTTTTGATGAAAGCTAGGATTCATTGCAGGAATGAGAATGAATGGCAGTTGTTTGTTTGCAATGTTTTACACAGCAAGGCATTTATAATCTAGGGATCGGAAGGGTAAAGTATCTGTCGTTTGATCAATACAGTATTTACATTAGCCTGTTTACCTGTTATTTTGCTATAATGTTGTAGATACAAATTTTTTTATACGCGTTTTAAAAAGCAATAATACAGAAAGAATACTCCAACTTGCAATCAGTGACAGTTTTTATACTTATTTTGTACTGTATACAAGAATTATTAAACATTAAAAAGGAAAAAAAAAGATATGTGTTTTTATTATAGACAATAATGTTATTGTAAGAGAGTATATTTGGAGAAATTTGTGTTTTTTTGGAATTTATTTTTTTATAAATTTTCATTTGGTAATGTTGAAATTTCTTAACTGATCTGCACTTTGTTCAAATTAAACAAAATGTAATCAGTTAAGTTTACCTTTATTTATACATATAAAATATATATTAATTTATATTTCTTGAAATTTAAAATGCAAATATCTCAGAATCGCATGAAAGTGGCTTATCTGATTCTTTTGTAAAACCAAAGATATTTCAACACTGTTGAATATTCTATTAATGTATTATACTCACAAATGGAAGGTAAGTATGAGATGTAAAATGTACACAGTTCAATGCTATTTTTATCTGTTTATTGTCCGGTATTCTGCTGTGTATTGTTATTGGATGAATTTCGTTTTTTCCTGCCTGCAACAAAATATGTACGTAGTCAATATAAATTGGTATTGAAATGATAAATAATTTTACCACTTGGACTGGAAATTACTTCTTACTAATAGATTGTTCTTGAATGTCATTGTATTCAGCTTCGAGCTGAGTATTTAAGTCAACTTCCGTCTTTAGTTTATTCAAAGCATCGTCAATCCTTCCATTTAAAGTATTAGATAAACTGTCCAATCCCGTTGAGTAACACAATTCAGTTGTAGCTATTGCGAGTTTATGTATATGATCCATATGTAGTGTGAGTTCCTGCAAATTTTTTATTAATAAAACAATTCATTCGTTTTATCATGAAATCAGTCAGTGTGCTAGAAAACGAAATAAGAAAGTTGTCAAAATATTATCCTGCAAAAAATTTTGGATAGAAATGAATGAAAAAGAATTGGATTTCTACCAAATTCAGTATTCATTAGAGCTGACTGGAATTTATTTTTCGGTTTTGAGTGCTGAATGGTTGAATGAATTCTAATGCAGGAATTCAAATTCCTGTTAATCTAACTGTAATTGAAAATAATTCTATTTCAAGAATTCAAAATTGGTAGTTGGAAACGTTGATAAATCATCGGAATAAAATGGAATAGAATGGAGTTGAAATACTCAAACTATGAAATTGGAATCATTTCACCAAGGAATTCATTATTTAATAATCAATTCTTCGTTTCTGTTAAACGTTTTGTGCAGGAATAATAATATTAGATAATTAAAAAAGCCTTTCTTACCGTAACAATTCGCTTTTTATTCTGAAGGTCTAATCTGACATTTAATATTTCATCCCAATGTTCATCTCCCGAATCAAACATGAAGGTTTCTCGTGTTAGATTGATTAATGTTAATAATGAATCTCTGAAATATTAAAACATTGCAATAACACATTCTAATGTTATTTAGTGAAAAAGATGTTATTCAGCTATTTAAATTAAAAGTAAAAATATTATTTTGTAACAAACTAACATGTTTAATGAAAAATAGTCTGCAGTATTTATTTTAAAATTACCTGTATTCCTTACTAGTGGTCTCAAGAGCAACATACGTAACAGTTAACAGCTTGGAAACATTGTTGACACTATCTAATGCTGACTGTTTTATCATATACTCAAAAGTTAATTTGTCTGATGCTATTTCCGATAACTGCAATTTTGTGGGTTTGTCGTCTTTCGGAGCCGTATTATTACATTTTACATTTAAAACAGGTGTAATGCACTGTAAAACAAAACATTTTAAAACCTATCCTAAAAACTTGTTAAAAAATAATGGAACTTCTATTACTATTTTTTTTCAACACAACTACAACAACGACTTAATATATTTCATTAATACACTTCTTCATAAACTTTTTCATTAATTTTCTGTTAAAATACTTTTAGCAAATTTAATTTGTTGTGTGAATTTTGTTACACAATTCCTAATTCGAATTTGTTATATTATCAACCTTACATCTCATAGCCTATCATTTAATTACACATTTTGATAAATGAAACCAACGAAATAATTATCTCGCAATTACCAGACTAGTTGCAAATGTCCTGCCCAAGACCCTGAGCAACGGGCGACTTGCCATTTCGGAAAATACATTAAAACTTCAAAAAAACATCTATCAAATCTAAACAGGGAAACGTGTGTTTCCCATCCTCTCCATACTGTCAAGCAGCGCCATCTGTCTGACTTTCGACTACACTGTGCCGTCAATTCCGACGCATCAAATGCGTATTTTGTTTTCGACGAGGTGCGATCACTTACAAACAAGACTTCGTCCGATTTGTTATTAACTCGTATCAAAAATGGCAGACGTTTTGGATATTGATAATGCCGAAGAATTTGAAGTTGACGACGAAGGAGATCGTAAGTTTTGCAACCAAATATTTCAGAGTTACTGAAAGAAAAAAGGAAACCGCGCTGCTGCTTCAGGCGAACATAACCTATAACCACTTAGCATTGTTTTTTCCTTTAAAAATGATATAGTACATCAATATTTAAGATAAATTGAGTAATTGGCTCTCGGGATCTTATATCCTGTGCCATTTTTAACACAAAAAATTCAATTTAATGTGTGTTTTGACTATTGATTAATTATGCAGATAAGTGTTAGGAATGTGCTGTTGGTATGAGGGAAGTTTATAACTGCTTTCAGCCAAATAAAAAAAAATAAAATAGCGAGTCTTGCTCATGTGTGTTTTGGATACATTATTTTTAGAGGGAATCGCGAGATTAAAGGAAAAGGCGAAGAAGAGGAAAGGTCGAGGTCATGGAGCTGAAATGGTATCAACAAGAGATGATGTGGGTCAATATGAATCAATGCATATAGTTGAGGACAACGATGATGAACCAGGACCACAAAGATGTAAGTGATAAGCAAACATTACAAATATTTGTTCCCTGATAACCAAGTTCATATCAATTCGTGTAAACATGATTGTGGATGTAATTTACAGGATATGTATTGATAAGCAATTCTATAAATCTATAAATCAAAATCGGATTACAATATAAATAAAAATGCCTAAGTTCAAAAAACCAAAAACTGTGATAATCTTTTTTTGTTTTTTAAAACTTTACCGTTTTTAATCACATATTTTATGTAAATATTATGCACTCAATTTCTGTAAATTATTTATGTAAATACACACTTTATATAAATCATATATACATTGTATATGTCAGTGGTTATTAGGATTTCATAAATGAAATAAATGATCACAATAATCTACTAATGATATTTTTTCTCTAGCTGTAGAAGGATGGATTTTGTTTATTAACTCAGTTCATGAAGAAGCACAAGAGGATGATATTCAAGACAAATTTTCAGAGTATGGACAAATAAAAAACTTGCACTTGAATCTTGACAGAAAAACTGGATTTTTGAAAGGATATGCTCTAGTTGAATATGAAACTTTCAAAGAAGCACAGGCAGCAAAAGATGCTTTGAATGGCACTGAAATCTTGGGACAACCTATTTCAGTAGATTGGTGTTTCGTTAAAGGACCAAAGAAGTATGTTTTTTAATAATTATTTATTAAAAATGTAGAGAAAAAATAGATTATCATTTAAATTGTTATTTAAAATATAATGTTATTTATATTATTATTTATCTTCTTTTATAAATAAACATTTTTATTTTTGAATTAACATTGAAAGTATTATTTATGATGTATGTATTTTTAATAAGTGTTATTTTTATTGCAGGATTAGGAAAAGGAGTCATAGGCGACGTTAGTAAAGTAATTAAAGTAAAGTGTATGATTTTCCGGTATTTTACTCTGTACAATCGCATTTGATATACAGTTCATGATTAAAAGTGACTTTTTCTTTGCGTATTTTGTTACTTATAAACTGTATATTGTGAAAATATTAGGAAGTTGGAAATTTATAAAATAAACTCAGTTCTCTCATACTGTGTACATTTCTTCATCATGTAACCATATTTATTGACAACGCTTTAAAAATCCCATCCTTTTCATTTCTTTATTTCATGTTGAGAATGATATTTTCTTACAAATCTTAGTTAGCAATTCACAGAAATGAAGAATAAGTCATATGCAAAACACAAGAAAGTTTACAGAATCGAATCTCATTGCAAGCAACAATCAGCAATCTTAATAGAACGGATTATTTTATTTTATACCGACATAAGTTGCTTTCAGGTATTGCTTACAATTATCAATAAATAAGTTTTCGATCATCCCTTTAAGCATAGTAATTCAGGTTCGCCTTCTTCTTGGCTTGAACTTCGTTAATCGCCTCCATCAAGTCTTCGTGAGTAACAGCAGTTGCATTTCGTCTCAATGCGATCATACCCTGTAAAAACATATGTTTATGAAGTAACATTCCCCTTTAAACTTCTATCCAAAATTATACAATCTAGAGCTGTAAAAATTACGATTAAAAAATTTAATTAAACAGATTTATTTGATTTAAATCAAATTTTTTTAATTTAAATCAGATAAACAATTTTTTTATTAAACGTGTTTTACATCATATTCATATT
>JABFPB010008161.1:0-10388 GCA_022817645.1 Ceratoteleas bidentatus | reverse complement strand
CCGAAAAACTGCGCCGTGTACAAAGTACACGACGCGCGCGCTCGTGTGATTCTTGCGACGCGCGTTCCGAAGGGTTATAGTAAATTAAAATTTAATGATAATAAAACTCAGTAAATGAGAATCAGTTAATTTTGAACAGTACAGTTGAAATTTGTGGAACAACACAGTAACCAAAAACAAATAAAAGGCATATAAATCATTTAGTTTGTATATGCCAACTCGGTATATGTGAAAGGTGGGGTTTTGCCATCTATCGACCGCAATACATCGCTGACAAAATATGTTTTCATTCACTTATTGGGAATTGTGTTAAATCAAGTCAATTAAGCCTAGAATAGTCAATAGCACTCAATTATTTATAAATCTTAATGGTCGATTTATTTCCCGTTTTAGCAATGCTCGGTTGGTGTATTGCATTTCTTTAAAAAATATATCATACTTTAAATCTGTCGACTGAAATCAACTTAATTGAAACTTTATGTTTTTAATCGATTTATATTTAAATTCATTTTTATTTGAGAAAAATCAGAATTGAGTAAATGTATTTGATTAAACCTGCACTTTATAAGAAACTCATAAACTTATTGCTTTCAATATAATCTTTAAGTATTTAAAAATAAGGGTTTTGTTGAAAAACCATTCATAACCGGAAAAGACGTTATTACGATTAAAATATATTTCAATTGAGAAACGCAATTGAAGTAGTAAAATGAACATAACAATAATATTTTTACTTATATATTTTTTTCTAATTAATAACACTGAAATGTGTTCTTTTTATATTTTGTTATAATTGTAGTTAAGTTTATTCAAGTAATATTACCGTATATTAAAAAATAATATACCATGATAAACATATTATATTTGGTATTTAATAAAATGTTTTGATTTAAATCATGATTTTTAGATAGAATAAAATCCATTAATTTTAATAAAACAACCCTAGTTTGTGTCTAAGAAAATTTCTCTTGTTTAGGGTGTCCAGGGAAATTTTTAAAAAGCTCCAATTTCTTTATCACTTTTTGTTCAGCAATATTTTTAACATTTCAGACATTGAAAAATTAAATTAAAAAATGCTTGAAATTCCTGGTACATGAAATATTCCTGGAAAGCTCCCTGTTTTTCCAGGATCAAAACAATCCCCGGTAATTTCCGTAGTTTGGTTTATTTGTCTCATAGTATTCAAATAAAGTCATACTCAGAGTAACTATGACATTGCGGATCATAGGTCAATGGAAATTCAGTCAGAACGACCGAATGTCACAAATATCGACCATCTGCAATTGTTTTATCATCACTGTATGACTAGTTACGCCGATTACATAAACAAATTATTGTTGTGGTTCATATACTGCTTGTCTCATAGTATATTCATGAAGAAGAAACTAATATAATATATAGTAATTTTGAAAATTGTGAAATTAATTTACAGTCCCCTCTTAAAAAATTACACCAGATGCCATTAGAACTAACTCAAATTAGATCTGTATGTATCTGTATAATTTTTGTAGAATCATTTTGGATCATAGTGGCATGTAATCATACTGGCATAATTTCATATAAAGACTTCTCTGATAATTTCAATGTATTTTTCAACATAGGGGGGAAATTTAAGGGGGATTATTGCAAAATATCACTTGTTTAAGAATAAATATTCATGATACCTAAACACTGAATTTATAATTCCAGCATTTTTAATCCGCCGTTTGTTTTTATATAATTTTCATTTCAAAATCGTAATCTCAAATCCTAAAACCCTAAAAACCCTAAAATTAAGGGTATTAGGAGTTGAGAGTTTTAAATGTTTTATTCTACCATTTTGAATCCGACATTTTGATTTTGGATGATTTTCATATCGGGAGTAATTACCAATCTCGAAAACTCCTAAATATCCTGTCCCATAACATTTGGATTACGTTATCACCTTTTGATCAGCTTTTATAGTTTTTGCCCCACTGCGCATCATTTTTATTCACATCTAATGGTTTCTAGTGGAATTTTCTCAGCGGGTATACATTCTAAGCCGACATTTCTTAATTCTGGAAACGTCATTTCCTCCTCCAGAAATACCTCGAAATCACTTACCCAATCATAAGGTATCCCAGCATCCTGCTCCTTCATCAACATCGGATTCTTCATGTCCTTTTCCTCCTCTTTAAGGATATGCTCCTCATCCGAATTTTCCTCCTTCTGCTTCTCAAACTCCTCCTTCTCATCCTCCTCCTTTCCCTCGCCCTTCCCCCTCCCCAATCCCACAGCGCCATCTGCAGGACCAAAGCTTCCCCCCATCGCCGGCATCTTCTGCTGCGCCGGGATCGCCTCCTTTCCGCCAGGGGGCGCCATTGGCACACCTCCAGGCCTAGGTGTCGCACCCTTCACGTCCTCTCCCATCTTCGCCGCCGAGTCGTGTGGCGGCGCTGTCGTCGCGTAGTCGAACGACGAGTTCTGGTAGTTTTGCGACGGATAATAACCCCCCTGATAGCGGTTGGTGGCGCTAGCGTCGCCGCGGAAGTACCCCTCGTTGTACTTCTGGTCGGATCCGTAAGGCGCCTGGTAGTTTCGCTGCCAGTACTGGTCATCCTGGCCTTTGAAGGTCGCGGATTGGCCAGGAATGTTTGCGTCAGTCGCGGGGAAGTTGGCCAAGTTCGTTTGGCTTTGGCCAGATGGCGCTGGGTAGTTCGCGTTTGCGGTCGGACCGCTAGGGGGCGTTTGGGGGAAGTTCTGAGCGGTTTGGGTTTGGTCGTAGTTTTGGGTCATAGAGGGGGTGTTGGGGTATATCTGTGGGTTCTGCTGCAGGGGCGGCGTTGGCTGGGGATTGCCTCCTGGCGGGTACCTGGGGAATCAAGTATATAATAAAAATATCATACAAAACGAGGATTTAACGGTGAATGTGTTTGTTCCACTGACCTGTGAGTCTGTCCAGGGTTGGTCACTGTGTTACTCTGTCCCGGGTAGCTTCCTCCGGGAGTTGTCGTTCCACTCTGGTACATCTGCTGGTTCTGTCCATACCCGTGTATCGCTCCAGTACCACCCTGAGTCTGATCCTGAGCCGCGAACCCACCCGGGGTACCGGTGTACCCCCGCATTTGACTCTGGGGCATCGTCCCCTGGGTACCTTGTATATACCCGGATTGCGCACCCTGCTGACTATTCTGCGGAAACGTCCCAGTCGTGGTGGAACCAGCCTGATTCGCCGGGTAGTTTTGTATGGGAACATTCCCAGTTTGCTGGTTCCCAGAGAAGCTGTGGTTCTGAACCTGACTGGCGGGGAAATTCGGGTTGACTCTTCCGGAAGCACTGTTCCTCTGAGTGTTCATGTAAGGGGTGTTCTGGGCCACATTGGCCTGGGGAACAGTGGGATTGGTTGTTGCAGCTTGGTTGTTGGGAGTGAAATTCAGGTTCTGGCTCTGGTTCGGCTGGTTCTGAGCCGGGAAAGCACCTGTCTGCTGGTTGGGGTAGGCATTGCCATGCTGGTAATCTTGCATGGGCAGCTGGGAGGGGAAATTGGATGACTGGGGATAATTCCCACCCTGGTTCATCCCCGAATTGTAGTTCCTCCCAGACCTATCCTCGTAGGAAGTGTACCCCTGCTGTCTAGGAAACACCCCAGTCTGTTCATAATTCTGTCCCTGCTGGTCCGCGCGGAACTCGCCAGATGGCGTAGTATTCGGCCCGGGGTACCTGGTCTGCTGGTTGGCCCCTGGCGCCCTCTGCTCCGTTCCACCAAGGTAACCCTGTGACTGGTTAGGATACATCTGACCCGAGCCGTAGTTCGAGTTCGGGGGATACTGCTGGAAGGACTGGTTATTATTGTAAAACTCCCCATACTCCTGACTGCTTTCACCCCCGTAGTACGCTCCCGTCTCGTTCCCCCGGTAGTTCTGATACTCCTGCGTAGGTGGCGCCGTGGTCGGGTACTGCTGGCTCCCACCCTGGCCCCCCGCGTACCCCGGGGAGTTCTGCACTCCCACCGGATAGTTGTTCTGAAAGGCTCTCTTGTTGTTACTCCCACTTCCTTTACTACTGCTGCTCCCATTACTACAGGTGGCGCCCTCCACGACCGTCGTGCTCTCTCCCACCGTCTCTCCCGCAGTCCCCCCTCCCGGGGCACTGGACGCTGATGCGTTCGGCTGCACGCTCGCCGCAGGTTTGTTCTTCCTCTCCTTCTTCCCTTTCTTCCCCTCCCCCTTCGGCTGTCTCGCCTTGGACCGTTTCGCTCCAGCCGCCGGTTTCTCGCCCATCGTCTCTTCCAAATCCAGATCGTCCTCCTCGTTCGCCTGCTTCTTCCTCAAGAAGTGGTACAGTATGTCCGGGTGGTTCCAGATCTTGCAGCAAACCGCGAAAGCCTTCAACGGATTCGGTACCGCCCGGGTCTTCACCACCTGGTTCATGAACGTGTCGTAGAGCTTCCTCTGGAACGGCGTCATCCGCACCAGCATTATGTACTCCTCCTTCCTCGGCAGCGACACCTGCAGCACCGAGTGGGATCGTCGCTGGACGAAGCCTTCTAACAAGGCGTGCAGCACGTGAGCCCTGTATCGCATAAGCCTGATATCCTGAGGGGTCGAGTCAATACACTGACCGTTCTGGATCGGCCGCTCGAACATGTTGCAGAACTCGCTCTTGGTACCCAGGTAGTTGGGCCTCACGAAATCCACCATGCACCAGTATTCCAGCAGGTTGTTCTGCAGGGGATACCCAGTCAAGACTATACGCCGCTTGGTCCTCATCTGCTTCAAGGCCAAGCTGATGCTGGCGTGAGAGTTCTTGATGCGGTGGCCTTCGTCGCAGATCACCAGGTCCGGTCCCGGGCTCACCAGGGCCACATGCATCTCGTCCAGCAGGCCCTTGTTCTTGTCCTCCTCCTCCACGTCTACCGCCTCCTTCGCCTGGCCGCGTCTTCGTTTGCTCTTGGTCGGCTTCTTTAGCGATAACTGGCGGTAGAGCTCGTAACCGATCATCAGCACTCCCCCATCCTTCTGCCAGGCCTTGATCACTCTGGCCCTCGCAGCCATACTCTTGTGGGAGTCGTTCAGGATGTGCAGCTGGAAGTGTCTGGGTCGGGTTTCCATGTCCAGGGGAGCGTCCACACTGTAAGGCGTCTTGATCTTAGAGTCCTTCTTATCCTTCGAATCCTCAGTTTCCTGCTTCACGGAGTCGTCGAACTCCTTCTTCACCTGCGGGAGATCCTCCTTCTTCACGTCCCCAGCGGCTCCTGGTGGGAAGCTACCGAATCGAGGGTTGGAGTTGTCGAACCCTGGGTACCCTGGGACCTGCGGAGCCCCTTCGTACTCCGGGTACATCCCTGGTGTCTGACCGGGGAAACTCCCAGCATAGGGTGGTCGCGAAATCGGGGGGTAGGACCCGGGGAAGCTGTTCTCCTGCTGCAGATAACCCCCCTCCCCTTCGGGAAAACCGCCCATCCTGTTCTCGAAAGGGGGCAAACTGGTGTCTTTCGCGGCGCCCTCTGGCATCGCGCTCGTCTCTTCCTTGACCTCCGTTTTGACCTCGCATACCGGTTCCTGTTTTACATCTACCGGCTCGGACTTGACCGCGTTCGGGTCCTCGTAAGGGAGCCACATGTTAAATTCCGCGAGCCAGTTCTGCAGGGTATTGATGGGCATGATGCACAGCACGGTCTTGGCCGAGGTGCATCTGAAGAAGATGTCGCAGAAGCTCGCGACCTGGAGGGTCTTGCCGAGCCCCATGCTGTGCGCCAGAATACACCCGAACCCCGAGCTCGTTTTGTACCGGTCGATGCTCTCGACGATGTTGTCATACAGGAAACGCACGCCGCCGATCTGATGGGGCTTGATTATGCGTGCCACCTGTGGGGCGAGAAACACGTCAGGCTCCGATGCCGGGTGGCCGACGTTCACCAGCACGCGGCCGTGTTCGTCAGGAACGTTGTACCTGGGGCCAAGTTTTGTCCATGAAGAAGCTGTTTTCGAACGAACGGAATAAGAAAAAGAAAAGATGGCGCCAGCTGGAGCTCTTACCTGTCGTTGGTGTGCATGCCGCTGTTCGCGGGGTCGTCCTCGTTGTCGGTTTCCTCGCCGCCGCTCGGGTCGCTGAGGACGATGCAGTCGTTGTCCGAGCTGTCGCTCGAGCTGGATATCGTCACGAGTTCTTTGCCCTTGGGCGATTTGGGGGATTTCGAGCTGGTGGAGAGTTTGCGCTGCGGAATGGGTTGCAGGTGTTTGTCGCGGAGCTCGTCCTCGGGCTCGAGATCTGAGTACTCAGAGTCCGAGAAGAACTCGACGCGGCGCCGGGGCTCTTTCTTGGGGACGACGGGGGAGATGCTCACGGAGGGGGTCATCATGCGGATGCGCTGCTGGAGCATGTTGGAGTTGAGGTTCGCGCGGTTGGAGGGGACGCGGGATATGGAGGTTTGCGCGGACTGGTAGGGGGGCGCGCGACCCCGCTGCCAGCGGGAAGCGTCGTGCATGGGGCGACCGGGAATCTGGCTGGAAGATTGCGACCCGGGGGTCGGGGGGTGTGTGGCTGAACCACTTCCGAAGTTCATCTGGAATAATGGTATTATGGTGATAGGGTTACTTCGGGTTTTGCTATTGAAGTATAGTTTAAACGTAGCAGGGGTTTTTGAACTACGGTAAATGGTTTCGTTTAATTGATTCTATGTTGGTGTCGATGTTTTTTATAATTTTGTGTGTGATATATATCGGATTTGATTACAAGAGTAATACAAAAAGAACGATAAATACAAATAATATTGTTCTTTCCACAGAGACGATGCCTGTAGATGGACTGAAGCTTTCGAAAGTTCTTGTTCAAATGTTCAGTATTGAGACTACCAGAATACAGGATGGCCAGTGAACCAGGAAACCGAGAAAACCGGGAAAAATCGGGAATTTGAAGCGACCGGGGAAAACCGGGATATAACCGTCGATTTCATTCCCAGACTGAGAATAAATAACTTTGTTTTCGTCTTTTGACCAAATGTCATAACGGCACCGTCTGGTAAAATGGCTAAAATCTTAACTATTTCGACCAATTTTGATGAAATTTGTTTTGCAAAGAAATCAATGGATAGAAAACTATGTTAGCTCATTTGTTGCAAAAAAGTTAACACAAATCATATTTTTAAAAAGTTAAAGGTACATCAATTTTTATTCAAATTCAATTTAGTTTGCGGCAAAATGTTCGGAATTAAGTTTTGAACCAATCTGTCAGACAGAATTTGATATCATTTATATTTTTCTGCCAATCCACGACTTCATGAAGGAATTCATGAAGTTGTGGTCCAAACAGGGGGGATTTTTTCGAGTTTTTTTTACATTAACATGAATAATTTTTTTTTTTCACATTGAACAATCAAAATTCTGTCTGACCAATCATTATTAAATTCTAAACATTTTAACGAAAATTACATCAAAATCGGATCAACATTCGTGTACCTTTATCTTTTTAAAGTTAAGAATGTCTGCAAAAAAAGTTTTCGAGATAATCGAGTTTAAAGTAAGAAGTTCTGTAACAATCACTAGAAATCTTTCGATTTTCATGAAAGTTTGTATTTGGGGATCTTAAGACTCGCCGATTTCATATCTGACATTAAGCATTCAAAATTCAAAATGTCGGTTCCAATGTGGCGGACGACATTAATATTTTGATTGTCATGAATATTGGGCTTTCGGGGGTATCTGCCTGGCAAATTTTATATCTGAGGTATAGACATTCAAATTTCAAAATGATGAATCCAAAAAGGCATACGAAATAACTTCCGCCATTTTAAAACCGCATTTTTTTTAACATTCTTGATCCAAGATGCTGACTTTTGGGATTTTTAACATCAGATACGAAATCAGCAAGGCTGAAAACCCCCAAAGACCAGCATTCATGAGAAACGAAAGATCTGACATTTTTGGCCAAAAAGCATCAGATGGCCCCCTTAAGACGCGACCTTTATTAAAAAAAAAAAGTCCTAACAACTTTCTCCTCATAGAATTTAATTTTACATGAATTCTAATGCAGTTAATTGAAATTAATTATTCTACTAATATTTCTTATTTTATTTCATTTGTTGCAATTTGTTTCATGAGACCCTTCAAAAACAGATAAAACAATATTTTCCTAAAAATTGTTTTAAACTTTTTTTACAAAAACTTTAAATATTGTTTTCAAATACATTTTTTAATATTTTGTCTAACAAAATTAACTAACAAAATTATTTTGTCTACAAAAATTATCATAAATATTGATGTGCAAAACTGACTTTTACTTTCGAAATTGGTTGATAATTTTGGACTGTTACTTTGGAAGTAATCGGGAAAAAGTAATATTTTTGACCGGGAAAACCGGGAAATAACTGGGAATTCGAAAAAGGTTTGAGATTGTCGCTTTTTAATTGAAGAGCTAATTTACTAGCAAAAAGATAAAAAAAATCCATTGAAACGAACGGCCAAAGCATTTTAGTGAAGATTTTACATATTTCATTGAGCAGTTATTGTAATTATAACTTTGTAGAAATTGGCACATTTATGTTTCTCGCCGCCATAATAGCTGACTTCAGCTCTGCCAACTGATTCTGCTAGCCTCAATTCTGTTTCTATCATGTATAACAATAATGACGCATAGCCTCTTCAATTCACAAAATAAATAGAGAATGTTTTTAATATCATTTGTTTTCTGGTGAACAGTCAGTTTCTAAGAATTGTTCACAGGGTTGCATATCAATTACAATTTTGTTAATATAAAACATCGATCTTTTATTTTACTAAACAAAATTGGAGCTAATTTTATATATAAATGAAATATAAATGAAATATAAAAATAGCGAAACTCTTAATGAGGTTCCACAGCTGGAAGTTTTTTTGCATCATTTTGTATTTTTGACAATGTTTGGAATAGAGCATTAACAATTTCACCATATCTGTATACAAGTATGGTATAAAAATGTTATTCCAACTAAATTTGTCATAAAGTAAGGCTCTAAATTCTTAAATTGTAAAAAAACGTTGCAGAATTATATTTGTTCAAAATTTGATTACATAAAGAAAACAACGATGATCAATAATTCCCAAAATTTGGATGATTGTCACAGTAACATTTCCGAAAAATAAGGTATGAAATTGTTATAAGAACTAATGAAATAAAAATTTCATAACTTCATAGCAAAAATAAGCAACTTCAATATTTATTTTCTTGGGAAAGGCACTGTGAAAATTAATCAAATGTTGCGAAATCATTCCTCTACGTATTTTCTCAACCCAGTAATTCAGAATAAATTAAACAATATTAACGAATACGGAATTGGCACATTACCATATTGACAAACAAGAAATTGGCACAAATCATGGTAATGATTCTATTTGGTTCTCAGTTACTGGGAAATGATACCTAATTTGATCTAATTGACATTTATTTCATGCAATTAAGGTGATGTCGAAGGTCTGCTGCAACGGAGTTAGTGTCTTTGTTTATTTATAATGTACGAATAATAAATTTACAATAAACTGACCTTAGCGACATTCTGTGATTCTGGGAGAATATGTCTGGCTGACAAATTAGAACTTTCTCGATCATGCGTTATTAAAAGTTATGATTTGTCAGCCAGACATATTCTCCCAGAATCACAGAATGTCGCTAAGGTCAGTTTATTGTAAAATTATTATTCGTACATTTTTTATAAACAAAGAGTTCGTACATTTTTTATAAACAAACGGAGTTAGTGACTACTAACTCCGTTTTAGCAGAACTTCGACTTCACCTTAAGACCCCCCAAAAATCCCCAAAGACGCGAAACACCCCTAAAGACGCCAAAAAACCCCAACTGAACTCCAATTTTTGGACTCCAATTGGATTGAATATTTCCCACTTATACCCAGTGAACCACATTGTCCCAAAATTGACCAATAGTTGCCCAAAGCAGTCTGATTGGCCAATTATTGATTGTTTGTTGCCCAGTTATTGCCCAATTTCGGGCCAATCCAATTTTTGGTTCACTGGGTAATGTTCACAGTGAATACTCACTATAAATGTAATATGAATGAAAAATGTGCAAATACTGAATGAAAAATGTACAAAAAATGAATGAAAAATGTACATAAAATGAATAAAAAATTTACAAAAAATGAATGGAAAGTGTACAAAAAATGAATGAAAAATATACAAATAATGTATAAAAAATGTACAAAAAATGAATGAAAAATGTACAAAAAATGAATGAAAAATGTACAAAAAATGAATGGAAAGTACAAAAAATGTACAAAAAGTGTACAAAAAATGAATGAAAAATGAATAAAAAATGAATAAAAATGAACGAAAAATGAACGAAAAATAAATCTACAACAAATGAACATGCATATTAAAAAATTACTCCAGTGGGGGGGGGGGGGGGGGGGGGGGGGGGGGGGGGGGGGGGGGGGGGG
>JABFPB010008160.1:0-10389 GCA_022817645.1 Ceratoteleas bidentatus | reverse complement strand
TACTTGATTCAAGTGAAATATACTTGAATCAAGGTTCCTTTTTTTAGTGTGTACAACATTTGAAAAAATATTGTCAAACACCGCATAGATACAATTAGAACTAGTCCTAATACAATTTTTCAACTGGGATGGTATGAAATTTCTATAGAAAAACCTTAGGAATCGATAGGAAATGTTTAATGAAATGTTTTTTCCTACCAGATACTAATGATTTAATGATTAATCATTAGTACCTAACGTTAAGAAATTCCCTTTTAATTCCTAAACTGTTATCTCCACTTAAAATATTTCTATGAAAAACCATTTCATCATTAAGAAACAATAATTATACTGTTGGAAAGTATTCATTAATATTAGAACATCCGATGGCACATTTTTGTGCTAGAAGCGTTTCATTAAATTTGATTTTTATCAAAGAAAATATCTTGACATTGTTTTAATAACAAATTATTCAACAAATATTCCAAGTTTAACATACTGACTTGGTATTTAACAATTACTTGAATTTACATGAATTCTGCTTGGGTATTCTAGCGTTAAAGGCTTCATTAATATTTTTGTTTTTCGAAAAAGTTTAATTTGTATTTTACACAATGGTGCCGAAAAGATGAAGTTTTTTAACTAGTGCCGCCTTAAAAAACCACTGAACCGATATTTTTCGAATTTTAATTACCTCAAAGAAAATTTATTTGGCTATCATTAGAACCAGATTACTAATCCATTAAATCTAATTGTCCTCGATTTACTTCAAATTAGCTATCCAAATTTTTTCCTCTATACATAATAGCATTCTTACTAACAAAGAAAACTTAATTAAATTCAAATTCTCGTTAACGAAACCCACAAATAATCAAAACAGCCGCTTCTTATCATCCCGCTCGACAATAAAACAAAACAACCCATTAAAAAATTTTCATCAGAAAGTATTAGATACCCTGATAACCAAGGATTGTATAAACGATTTACATAAAATTTACATCTATGTACTTCCTCATTGTGCTGCACAATGTATGTAAATTATTTATGTAATTGATTTACATAATATTTATATACAATTTTTCAAATACTGAAAGTCCGATTTTATTATGGAGCACTTTGTTGATATATGTAAATTTTATGTAAATTTTATGTAAACGATTTATACAAAGTTGTTGCCATGAACTGACAATTAGAGGCCAAAGAAATATATGCAATTACATATGAGCTAAAAATCACATACTAAATCCTATACAAAAGTACTGAGAAACCGCCTAGAAACCGTTAGGACTTTTTCACTGTAGTTCAAATAGTCCTAATGGAATTTTTTTTACTGGGAAGTTCTGTTTCACTTCCAACCGACGATAACAAAATAATTTCATTTACTCCGGAACAAATAACTGCCACCAAAAAACGCGAAAAATTGTTCCCAGATCGACCGCGAACTCGAGCAAACCGCCAATGAAAATAGTAGGAAACGAAGTTATCTTCCTGAAATTGGATATATGTTTGGCTGCCCCGTATGCTCGAATAAACTTTCTAGTAAAGCGAGTCGAAACGGACATTAATTTAGCAGCACAATGGTGCGGGTAAAAACGCACATTAGACACTTCAAAGGCGCAGTTACCTTTGTGCGAATGTGCATAAAACGACGTTTAATCTCGGGACAAGTTGTTGCCGCACGAAACGATCATTCGCTATGGCCGTGCATGAGTATTTTCGGTTAACAACCGACGACCTCTGTTACCTGGCCGACGCGGTGTTTTTGCAGATGAGATATTACAGCTGTGAAATCGCGAAATCAAAGTAATTGACGGTTCTGCAATTACCGCTGGACAATTGTTTGCGTAACTAAAAGCCAAATGTTGTTGAGTAATTGATGCAAACCGTTATGCTACTTTACTTTAAATATCACTGTAAAAAGGAAAGTGCAATTTTGAAAATGAAAGTTATTTTAGGTCGATAACATGCCGAAGAGATGATCCATCGAGGTGGTAAAGATTGCGAAAGAAGCCTATATTCGTATCGGATAATGTAGGTTACTACGTATCAACTTATGGTATGTTAGCAATCTGAACTGGCGATACCTATATGAGAAGAAAAATCACCTTATCCCTTACAGATTAAAAAATCTTAATAAAAAAATATTTTAAAAAAAGGCGAATGCATTATTTCTCAAGACATCGACGACCGATAATCCATTAATGTGTCTTTCCGTGTTCTGATGCTTTAATGGAGAAATCGAATTAGAAGATAAAGAGAGGAGATAAGAGGGAAAAAGTAACAATCACGATAAAAAGAATATTGTATTGCTTTATTGCGTAACGTCTCAATAAACTGATAATAATAGCAGTTATGAACAGTCATCAGTAAGTGGATCAATTTACAATTTTGTTAAAACCAATATATCTGTACAACAGCAGTATACAATTTGTAGCGTGATTTCTGGTATCGTTGGTCATTTTATGTAAAACTTCATAAAAATTACAAGGGTTAAAAAAGAGTATCCTATCTTGATCAATAACTTAGGACAGACAAGTTGTATAAAATGATACAGGATAGCATGTTTAAAAAACATTAAACACGAATGACCTTGAACTATACACAATCAAGTTGAATCCTATTGGTATCTCGGAAGTACCTACAGGAAGACATGTCAACATTAGTATATACGGAATGTTACATAAAATATGTATCTATCATAGTCATCTGAGTAAAACAGTCTTCTCTTTGTCGTCATTTGTGGACCCTTCTCTCAAACGCGGACCACAGTTCCTCTTTGTACTGATTGATGGCGTTCAGCCTGTTATTGTCCTCGGTAGAGTTCAGTCCGACGATAACCAGATCTGCGCCAGCTTTGACCACCGACTCGGCACTGAGTCTCTCTTGGTTCAAACCATTAGAAGTCGGACAATCTTTGAACGCGTCGGTCATCTGAACCAGTCCAGGGTCATGAAAAATGTTGGACTGAGACAGATGACCCGCCACGATTTGTCTATAATCATCCGCAATTGTCAGCGACTGCTTGACATAGTTTCCGATGGTCAAAGCTCCAAAGGAAGACATCTGCGTAACCATAAACACCCCGCAGCTGCTGTTGCTCGTTTTCAAGGTTTGCTGTAGAGCATTCATAGCGCCAGTCCCAGCGATGCACAGCACTGAAACCAAATCTGCCCATTCGACTATCCGGTGGACACCCTTCGAGCACTGCATCGTCACCGTGCTTTGAATGTCGCAGAACTTCCGATCCTCCATCAGCAGGAAGTTGTGTCTCTTGGCTATGTCCTGGAGGGTTTGGATGAAGTCGTTGCTGAAGTCTTCAATGGTGTCCACGTGAAGTTTCAAGACAGCTATCGATGGTCCAGCAATTTCGGCGAGGTGGCAGATCTCGGAAGCTGAGGTGAGGTCTGCGGAGAGGCACAAGGTGGTCTTCTTGGTGTCCATGAGGTGGAACAGTTTCTGGGCAGCTTTGCTGATCGAGTGGTTTGCTCGTTCGGAGAATGGGAGTTGGAGGCGGTTTACCAAAGGACCTGTTCGGAAAGAGTTGTTAACTTAGACCTAATGGAAGACGTTGGCTAATAGCTAAAGTGCAACTGGTGTCTGAGGAAGGCATCCAAACAGAATCTAGAAGAATCTTCAGCTCCTAGACTTCGTACAGAAATCAGAAATTTCCTAGATGAAACTCCATCTTGACACCACCTGACTAAAGCTGAATCCTATCCTACGATACTCACGTAGAACAGTCGAAGGTAGCTTAACCGGATGATTCCTCACGAAATCTATCGATTCGGTTTTCGTCTGCTCTGTAATTTTTCCAGCCTCGTACAAATACTCCATGATGCTTGACATAGTGTACAAACTCCTCAACTCAATTCCTTCCTTCTTCAAGTTCTCTTTAGCCGCCTGCTCTCTGTCGAGTATCACCAAGGCATGTGTCACCTTTAGCTGCTCCATCTCCATGTCCCTCGTGGTCTCCATAATGCTGCTACCACTGACTACCACGTCCTCTATGATCATCACGTTTTCCCCAGCTACAAAATCCCCTTCTATCAACTTCTTCGTCCCGTAAGGTTTAATCTCTTTGCGCCTCAGCACCATTGGCACTGACGCCTGAACCGAAATCATCGTGGCCAGCGGGATAGCCATGTAGGGTACACCGCATAATCTTGACGTCTCCACATCCTTGGCTAGAGACCAAAGGAGTTTCGATATTTTGTGCTGCAACGGTCATTAGTTTTACTATTTCGCTCTCATTAACTTATCAGTATAATTATCTATTCTTCTAATGAATGAGGTAGACTAATGGGTCTCCATCGAATCGTCTAATCTTGAATAGGGATAGTAAGTTCCTCCAAATCTTTTTCTGATCGAACGATCAGTTTTTTTTATAAATTTGGAGGAACTTACACAACGTCATCTTGATCTACTGAAGACACGGAACTGCATGCTCACCAGTAACGCCGGATGGGATATCAAGATCCGGAAGTCAAAGTACACCGGTATATATACGTTGTCCTTCGAGATAAAGTCTCCAAACTGAACGACACCTAGGTCGAACAACGTGACTGCAAGCTCCTTGAGGTCCATGCTTAATTCTCGACCTTGCTATGCCAACGTCCGCGAGTGCTCTGACAGACTGCAACGAAATCCCGGATTATTTGTCGTGGCGCGGCACTAGCTCCACCTACAGTCCACAAATCCACTCTCTTCACCCCCAAACGTTCTTCAAATACAACGCGCTCCTATGTCGGAACTTCTTTCTTCTTGTCCACTGCGTTACTACTCTACTCCGGAACCTCCTCACAACAACTGCCGATTATTTTCCTCTTGACCTTACATAACGCGACTTTGGGTCTCTTAATCCACCGCGACAACATTAATTTACTATTATGAAAACACGCTTTAAAAACCGGCTGCCCCTCTTTACTAATGCAGACGAGCAACATTCCATAAAGAAGTCGTCTAAACCTCATTTAGATTACACTTCTTCCAAGAACCTACCGGGTTACGTAAACAGAGGCCTCCTCATTAATTTATTCTCCTCGAAGAACCCGATCCCGAGTCGTCCTCTACCCAATCCAGTTACTAACATACACAGCTCGAATCCCAAACAACACAAACCTTCGATCAGCGCGCATGTGGCGTCGGCTGAGTGTCAAAATCGCGTGTACCTTGACATTCCCGGCGGACCGAGCTGGCCACGATGCGAGGCGTCTCGCTGAAGCGGCACTCGGCTCTGATACGCTATCACTTGGATCGTCGCGGGAGTAAGGGGATTCGCGGTGGTAGGGGCCGGGTGGGGACGCGCGGACTTGGTCCCGGCTTACGTGTCTCGGATAAATTACTGCGGCACCGTGGTTGGCAGTATTGAAGGCGATCTTTCGAGTATCGCGACGAACTATTGCCAGGAGACAGTTCAGTAATCGAGAGCAATGACGACCGATAAGGTGTTCAACTTCGGACCGGGACCCGGCAAATTGCCGGAGGAGGTGAGAGGAGCAGATTTGGGGTAGCTGGAGGGTTCTTAGGGGTTGAAGAATAGATAAGTCGATGGTAACCATCGACTCGGTTGCTCGATTGTTATCTTGGACACTGAAGATGTCCAAGATAGCAGAGGAAAAAATGGTAGATTAATACTCGAGACTTTCAACGAAATGGAGAACTTTCCTAATGGGGAACTAAGAACGTAAGATTTTCTGGGATGGCTTCGTCTGATAGTTTGGTTGGACTAAATTTTTTTGTTCTTGAGCCTCCACAACAGGTTTCTTCTAACGTGAAGTGCTCCACTTTTTTAAGGGAGCTCCGCAGGACTCTGTTTCGGTACATCCTGACAAATGTCTTCCTTCCAGGTACTCCAACGGGTGCAGAATGAGCTGGTGAGCTACGGCAACACCAAGATCAGTGTGATGGAACTGAGCCACCGGTCCGGCGAGTTCAAAAACATCCTCGAAGGAGCCCAGAATGACCTGCGCGAATTGCTGTGAGTTTTTGCGAGCGCCATCTGGCCGGAATGGTAGCCGGCGAAAAGAGAGCCCTTTTTTCTCGTCCCTTTTGGGATGTTCGGTTGGTTACGTGATGCCACTTGAAAAAGTGTTTTCGTGGACCGGTGTTGCCCAATTGGCGCGCTGATAAGCCGTGATTCGACTTGGAGCGAGATATGAGGGGGAAAGGAATGTTTAATGCACGTAGATAAAAGAAGCACATAGAGAATGCATAATGTGTGTCTCATACATATATCGTGCATATATTATACATGTGCTAGAGATATATGAAAAATATAATAGACAATTTAATGGATGACTGGAGATTAGGAGTAATTTCACATGGGCAACTGATTAGCTGATGATGAAATCTTTATTTGCAGTCGAGTCCCGGATAACTATAAGATATTGTTCATGGTGGGCGGCGGAACTGGTTTGTTCGCGGCGGTGCCGATGAACTTGATGAGCAGAACTGGATCCGCGGACTACATTGTGACTGGTACGGTTAATTGGTCGATTTTAGGGGAGAGGGGATGAGCTCGGATGAGCTAATGGGAAGATTGGTCGCAGGTTCGTGGTCGGCGAAAGCTGCCAAGGAGGCGGCGAAATTCGGCAATGTGAAACTGGTGTTGCCGAAAAGGACCGAGTACATCGACATCCCGGATCCGAAGACTTGGGAGCTGGACCCGAACGCCTCTTATGTGTACTACTGCGATAATGAGACCATTCATGGCAAGTGAAAATTGTATTATCGTAGGGTGGCGGTGGTGGGATTCTCGCACAGACAAAAATATATTCGCAAAATATTTAACTTTTTGCCACAGAAATATATTTTTGAATAAATGTGTGTACATCATTTACATTTCCTAAGAATGTATATAATTTATTCGTAAAATATATTTGTAATTATATATTTATAGATGAATATATTAATATAAACATTCGGAATGAAAAAATGGAGAATTTCACAGAAATAAATTATACATTCTATTCATTATGAGTAATAGCATTTGAGGCAAGTTTGTTTACAAGTAAAATGTAAATGTATAAATGTGTAAATATGTAAAAAAGTGAAATATTCAAGGAAATTTGTATCTATTAATGATAAAAAGGGTTGTAGAAATGGAATGTAAAAATTACTTTTTGATACATTCCTAAAAAGATTAAGATGCAGATACATGATAAATTAGACAAATCCCATAACGTGTGACTGAAAGTCAAATGTGTTGACTGAATAATGACATCGTAAAAAAAGTTATTTCGGGTTACTAATAAATATGCATTGATTTCTATTTTGAAGATCAAAACAAATAGCATATATCAATACATTTTACATTTCATTTCATCATACCAACTATAGACATTAGAATTTTATTATCTTATAAAAATCTTTAAAAATACTTTCATACATTTGACTCTTCGACTTCTGTTCTGTTTATACGATTTAACTGATTGCTCGACTTGCTTTCGTATATAAAATATCTCAAACAAGGAATAACTTCAATGAAATCTGTAATTTTATCAAAAACGAAACATGATCTTAAAAGCCAAAAACTTCTGACGAGCCAAATATGTTCAGTCAATAACTTATCAATTTCTCAATCAGTTTGTTTCTAAAATAGTATATTGTCGTCTGAATGAACAGTAATCTAATTGAAATTACACAATAGAATGGCGGAATACAAGACAATGATGACATTGTAATAGAATATGCTGTTTCCTGAAAGGCGTATCGTTTACACGTGGATCTTGACTCTAACGTACCGTTCGTTCAAATCGTACACATGCTTATCATTACGATTGTAAAAGAGTATTAATTTCGTCTGATACCACGTTCTTCTGACGAAAGTTAGAAGAACGTGGGTTGCTTGTTATCATCTACTTTGACTACTTCGCAGACAAATATGATGTAACATCAGCCAAATGATTAATTCTTTACAGCAAAGCATTATTGCTGAAATTACAATGGGTGTAAATAAATGCTTGTTTTAGCATAACATAACTGAATGTAAAAAAATTAGGCTGAATATTAAAAAATTGATACAATATTACAAAAATTATTATTTATTACACATTATATACACTGTAACAAACGAAGTTTCTAGTTTTATTGTAAAATTTAAGTTTCACTGTGAAATTGTAGCTTTATTGTAAATTCTAGCTTTAAGCAAATCAGCTTTCAGGAAATTAAAATATTACTGTAAGCTGATTATAGTTGAAACTGAATTTCACAGCAATACTGTAAACTGAGTAAAAGTTGTATTTACAGTGTAAGTGATTACCATGTTAGATTCATATTATATGGTTATTTTTGCTTAGCAGGTATCGAATTTGGCTACGTCCCAGACACAAAGGGAGTTCCTTTGGTTACCGACATGTCTTCGAATTTCCTGACCAAACCTATAGATGTTTCTAAGGTATATTTTTATATAGTGTATAAGATCACCTAAAAGCAGCATATTTTCTACATATTGAAAAAAATATGTAGTAAATATTTAATGTCATATATTCAAAAATTAGAAAATATTGTGTATACATTTTTAAATATTTATAAATGTACACACAATATTTTTCAAAAAAACATATATAGACATATTTTCAATTATTTAGTAAATATATTAAAATATTTAGTAAATATTTTTACATTGGACATTTTAATATTTTCTAAATATTCAAAAAAAAATATGTAAAAATATGTACACAAAATATTTACTAAATATTATGCGCTAGGGTCATGCTGTTATATTTAATTGAATAGAAAAAATATTTTTCTGTCAAAATGTGAGGAGATTAAAATATAGTCATGTAAGGATCATTTGGCAGTATGATTTTAATAAGCAAATATTCGTATTTTACTATTTTTAGTTTGGTATTATATTTGCCGGAGCGCAAAAAAATGTTGGACCAGCTGGAGTAACTATTGTGATCATAAGGGATGATTTGATTGGTCATGCTGTACCGACTTGTCCAACTATTCTAGATTTTGCTGTAATGGCAAAGGACAACTCGATTCACAATACTCCTCCAACATTCCAGTGAGTATTGTTATTTCAATAATATTGGAATTATTTTTATTTGTTTAAATAAATAAAACAATACATTTTTATTTATATATATTTTTTAATAAATAAAAAATATAAAAAGTGTATGTATTTATTAAATAAAAATAAATAAAAATGTGTTTATATCAGATTTTTTATTATTTCTGATATAAAATGGAATTAATGCAATTGATGGAATGGTTACTGAAAAACATAAATTTCGTTATTTGTTCAACTAAAATACTTTACTGAATGCGAATTTCTATTGAAATTATTGTTTTACAGAATATATGTTGTCGGCCTGGTGTTTAAATGGATCAAAGAGAAAGGAGGTGTGGAAGCTATGCAACAATTGGCGAAAAAAAAGAGTGATCTGATCTACAATGTAATCGAACACTCAGACGGCTTTTACACTTGCCCCTTGAAAAAAGACTGCCGCAGCCGTATGAACATACCATTTAGAATAAGGAACAACGAGGAGCTTGAAAAAGTGTTCTTGGATGGAGCCACAAAACTGAATATGCTCCAGCTGAAAGGCCATAGGTTTGTTATTAATTTAATTTAATTTATGTAAAATCATCAGAAGTGTAGTATATACTGCAAAGTTTGAAAGAAATTGTTAATTGTTAATTATTAAAATCCAAATATTGTAAAACGCAAAAAAAAATAAAAACTTTAAAGTTTTCTGATCAAATTGATGTATCAGGTAATATCTAGTGGTGACATTTTTTCATTTTCGCAGATCTGTTGGAGGAATTCGTGCATCCCTCTACAATGCAGTGAAACTGGAAGAAGCTGAATTCCTGGCAAATTACATGAAAGAATTCATGGCTACCCACAAATAATAAAATTTGATTTAGAAATTGACAACTGTATAATGTTTATTCTTGTTGTTAGATGTATTACTTTTTTCTATGAAGCTGTTTCAAAATAAAAACTAAAAATGATTACCTGCCTTTTTTCACCATGAAATCAAATCATCAATGATAGTACATTGATATACTTTGATAATAGATATTGAATAGATATGCAATTTCTATTATCAAAGTATATATTTGATAATAGATATCCTAGTCAACATTGAATTTCACAATGAACTCACAGTGAGCTCACAGTGAGTTAACATGTGAGCTACATGTAGCTCACAAGTGGCTAACTGGTGACTCCCTATATCCTCACATTGTGAGTTATTGGTGAGGTTTTCAAATTGTTCACAATAAATGAGAAATAATCTCGAATAATCATTTTTGTGCGAAAAAAATCTCTTGTTTTATTTCCAACATTTTTATCAAATCTACCAGCACGGAGTCTCCAACCCCGCGGTGGTAGTCAGAGATGATAACCACTCGGCCAAAGTGGATCACGTCTACCATGCCCAACTTTTCTTGCTA
>JABFPB010008159.1:0-10389 GCA_022817645.1 Ceratoteleas bidentatus | reverse complement strand
TGCCCAGATAGAACATCAATTGTTATTCATCTAATATATGTATAATATTCGTATATTATATGTATATATATATTTTATGTATGATTGCCCATCTAATATATGTATAATATACATCTTGTTCTATCAGGGTTGCAATTTTTTGAAACATTTTTTTATTACAATTTGGTTACAAATTGTTAGTTGTCAGTAGCGATGCTTAGGAGGATTGTTGGATTTGAATTTGTATTTTAAATTTTCGTGTAATTTTTATTACATTATCCTTTTATTATACTTTAGTTCAAAATTTAGTACACTTTTTTTCTCTGTGTACGGGAAAAAATGTATTTATATGCAAAATATATGTAAAAATATATGCGTATATATTTCGGTAAAAAGTTGTATATTTATATATTGTATACACGGAGAAAAATTACGTTGTAAATATTCCAACGTATACTATGATTCCTGTGACGGTAATGTTAGGTTGGGGTAAATACACCGTAATTATTGAAGTTCAGTAGTATACGTTGCAATTTTTTAAACGTGAAAGGCTGAGTTCAAATCTTTGTAAATAGTCGAAGTCTGACATTATCATTACACGTTTGCAACGTACTTTGTACAATTTAAAACGTCATTTCTCTCCGTGTATATATTCATCACACAAATAAATAAATTTACGAGTATATGCAATCAATTGCAAGTAAAATATTGACATATTTTGATAATTATACAGTTTTACTGCTTAGTATAGAAAAAAAATACTGAAAATACGAGCTAAAACAAAGCTAGAACAAAGAAAAATATTTCTTTGTTCTTTACGTAAATTGTCATCAGACAATTTAGGTTTCTTACTTAAATTGTACAGAGAATATCCCGTTTAGAGATTATAAATAAATTAATCTTTTATATTTATATGTGATATAATAATAGAAAACAGCAACACAAAATATATTTTTTCGGCACAAAGTTATATATTTCCAAAAAATATTTTGTAAATATATTGTTTCATACGGGTAGTATTTGTGATTAACTAAAAATTATTTAAACTGAATAGCTTGAAAAAATATTTTAGGATCTAATATTTTCCAAATATTTATTTCACTATTATAAACAATTATATAGACTTATGTAAATATACGCATAACAATTGTGAACATATTATAAATTTCATTTTAAAATCGTCTTTAAAATTATATTTGACATTGTAAAACATTATAATTCTAAAGCAGGATTAAAACCATAAAGTAATACTTTAGAAAAACTCATTAAGATGATGAATCACTGACAAGTTGGAGGTAAATGACAAGATGAGTCATAGCAATACAAGTTTTGAGAGTAAGCAACCCCAGTATTCAGTACTATACCTGCAGTATAATCTTATTACAGCAATTCACTCCAAATACCTCTTTTCGGAAAAGGGAAAAACACGGTCCAAACACATGTTGAACGCGTGATATCACTATGCAATGTCATTCACCCCTGACTAAAAATTTCGACAATGTTTAAGGAAATTCTACAATACGAAAAAAACATTTTACCATTAAATATTTTAAAATAAAAACCGTTCGTTTTTCAGTTTACCGTATAAGCAAATATAAAATCTAATTAAAAATCTAATTTAACATAACTTTTTTTGTAACTACATAATTACGCATAAACTTGTTTCGATACGAGATATGATATAAAAATAACACTTCTCAACTATCGTTTTCCGTTTTATTTTATTCAAAGTATACATTTATATAATACAGGTTAAAAGTATTCCAATTATTACACGTATGTCTAATTATCGTTCTTCGTATATACAAAATTATTCTCATTTATGTGACACGCTTTCTCGCTAAGAGTAACTGCTTTCTTTCGAAATTATCGATCGAAAATCCCAAGTGATTTACTAACTGGAAACACGGAATGAAAATAAATTAACGTATAAAACTATGCATTCGATTTTGTGGTAAAATGCAACATTTCAACTGGGAAGCTTGAATGGAAAATCCAGTTCAATTGGGATTTCATTTGGAATTTTCGAACCGAATCTGATGTAATCGTTTTGACGTATTTTGCAAACAAAATTAGATTAAAGTACATTGAATTGCCTTGTGTAACATTAATCCCAGAATACGTCCTATGTATTAGTCCTATTTATAATTAATTAAACAATGAATGTGCGAAAACAATATAAATGTGTTTTGTAAAATAAGGCATTTGGGGTAGTTTTGCACAGAACAATTTTAAACATACATTTTTTAAATGTTAATTTCAGTTAGCTCAAACTACGTCACTTTGCCCATTGTATATTGTATTTTTGTGTATAACTGCAAATTGCATTTTTGTCTCCAATTGCTTATTGCCAAAGTAAATTGTGATTGTAGACATATGATATTTTATTTTGTTCGAAAAAATTGTTTTGCTTATTTGGCACCAAAACATTTTTAATTTAGTACAGATCTTATTACAAATAATTTGTAGTAAATTAAACAAAATTGAAAAATTAAATTGGAAGTTAAAAAAGATAAACCATTGAAATTTATGAAAAGTATTTAATAGCATGTTCTAGAACTGGTTTTGAAATTTCGTGTAGATTCAACGGATACATACACGTTCGTCATACAATTGTCAAAAATAAGACTCACACTTCTAAGTAAAATTTTCATTCCCAAGCGAATCGGAAAATTAAAATTTCTAAACAATATTAACAGCTAAGAATTCTCTAAAACTTACTCGCCTAACGAAATAAAACTTGTTAATTACCATTAGACAAGAATTTAATTTGATTCAAAGAAGTACTAAATTTAAAAGTTAGTGTGATATGAGAAATAATAGTCACTTGAAACTATTTAGCTGCAACTGATATATATAATACAGAAATATTGAACCAAGCGCAGGATGAATTGAATAATTGAAATTTGCAATTACAAATACATCTTTCTAAAATAGTTAATCGACCTAAAAATTATAAAAACATTCAGTTGCAACGAATATAAAAGGAATCGTTAATTTCGCGTACAATGCACTTTGTACTGAGAGGAAAATGGAACCTCCATCTTAGTGCACTAATTTTAATCTCGGTGCAATCGAGTACAAATTACATTGAATAGAATGTATTCGCGCGACGCGTTGCCTAATTCAATTTGTCACTTATTTACAGTAAGTATAAAGTTTGCATTGTAAAAATATGGTGTTCACGTAGGGACGTTGTTAATCACATACATCTACAGTTACTTTTTTCATAGAAAATATTTTAGTTGTTTTCAGATTTCGAATGATTCACTTCGCAATAAACATTTAGCAAAAAAAATTTCAACTGAATAGTATTCACTGAATTTTTATTTCAATGATGATGATTTACATGTTGGAAAAAGCTCTTGAAAATTAACTTATAAAATAATATTTTTTGACATGAATGATATTATATATAAATGGAATTTTTATTTTCAAAATTGCTTAAATGTTGGTTGTTTTGAAAATTTATTAAATTTGGAATTCTGTTCTATTAGTTTCGAAATGTCAATGAGATCGAACAATATTATATTATATCGAATTTTGATTTCATTAGCAATAAAAAAAGTTCTT
Source organism: Ceratoteleas bidentatus (assembly GCA_022817645.1). NCBI lineage: Eukaryota > Metazoa > Arthropoda > Insecta > Hymenoptera > Scelionidae > Ceratoteleas > Ceratoteleas bidentatus. The sequence continues at coordinate 6,837 of JABFPB010008159.1, read as the reverse complement.
GAAAATTAATCTACAAAATAATATTTTTTAACATGAACGAAATTATGTATACATGACAATTTGATTTTTTAAATTGCCTAACTTTTCACTGCTTTAAATTTATTAAATTCGGAAATTGGTTAACTTAGTATCGAAATGTTAATGATTTAAAAAATGTTACATTCAATAAAATGTATTAAATAATATTCATCTAATTAAAAATTCGATGCTGATTTACATGTTGAAAAAAGTTATTGATCATTAATTTACAAAATAATATTTTTTAACATGAATGAAATTACGAATAAATAAAAATTTGAATATGTATAGATATTTCAAAATATCTAAAATTCCACTTCTTTGCACATTTCTCAAATTTGAAAATCGATTCAATTAGTTTGGAAATGTTCATGATTTCAAGAAATATTTCACCGATGAGTAATGAAGATTATCAAGCCCTATCTAAATTTGGGGGTACGGCCGCTGGTTGTAAATTGTTAGCGTCCAAAGGCCATTTTTTCGGCTCGCCGGTTGCTGCTCTCGTAGTGTGAGGACTCACTTTACTGATTTCCAATTGTCTGCTGTTTTTCTTTTGTTTGTACTTCAAAAATCCAGCTGCTGCCCCTGCGCCGATACCTCCAACCATCATTATGTATTTCAGTACACTAGAAAAATTAATTCGTTTTTAATTACATTCTGTCGTAGTTAAAAAGACATTTAAAAAAGGAATTGATTTTTAATTTTTCAAAAATAAAATATGAAATACAAATAAGCATTTAAACATTTAACAAACATTAAAAGCTTTTTTTTGTAAATTATGAATTAATTTATAATATGGAAATAAAGTATGGTTTATTTATAAAATTTAGAAGATAAACTTTTAAACTTTAAATCAATTATGATTAAAAAATGCGTTATAGTATAAATTAAGAAACTTTTGAAATAATAATTTTAAGACGATGTTTAAAAGAAGATAACCCTTTTCTTTACAGAATAAATTAAAACAAATTTTATTTTACTTTAAAATAATTGTAAGTTGTCAATTGACTTTACACAATGACACCTCTCATTTTTTATACAAAAAATAATTTTAAGCAATTTCAATTTTCAATTTGAAATGTTTAAACTTTGAAATTAAATAATTTACTTAGTGCGCTTATTTTAAAAAATGAACTTAAATTTGATTTACAAATAATTACTAACCCGACCACTTTTTGGACCATATGAGCCAATTTTACTTGTTTGACAAAATCATCCGGTAACCAAACACCCTCTTCTAACCAGAAGAGAGGAAGCATTAAATCCGGAAAATTAGCCATTAATTTAAACTTTTCAACTTTCGTGATTGGCATGTTAAATTGCATTCTCGTCCTTGCATGGACCGGTGTTGCAGTGAAATAGTCGAAGTCGATAAATATTTCATGTAATTCCTGTAAACAAATAAAAATATTACAATTTAAAATTAACTGCATTTTTTATTTAAAAAAATGTAACGAAATTTAGAAAAACTAGAATGAAATAGAATAAAGTCAGTTGTAAGTTATTTCGAAATATAAGTTATTTTTATAAATAAATATAAGTTATTTTTCGTTTATTTTCATAACTTATATATAAAAAGTTTTATTTAATTTGAATTAAATGGACTAAAAATCATTTATACCGAATCAAACGAAAACTATGCGTCTAATAAAAAACTATGACTCCGGAGTCTAGAAATAGACGAGGCTCTTTCAACAGGTGTTCGAACGCTCGTCGAAACATCTTCCCCAGTGGCGCAATTGGTTAGCGCACGGTACTTATATGACAGTATGTGTGAGCAATGCCGGGGTTGTGAGTTCGAGCCTCACCTGGGGAATTTTTTTTTAACGCGAAACGTGTCTAATTGAGCCGATCGATTTGCGATTAAATAGGTGTAATAAATGAAAAATAACTGCAATTAAACTGCAGTAATAACTGCAAAATCCTTAATAATTACACGTAAATTTATACCTATACGTCTACAAATAATAACAAAATTCAAAATAATTAAAAATTAATTAATCACAACGTATTTAATTAAAAACAATGTTTTTATTGCGCATTTAAAATTCTCCGATTACAATTAAAATGCTCAATAAAAAAATTTTTTATTAATTTTCAACCAATCCCTGGTAGCAGAAAACTGACATAAATCTCAAATGAACGCTGAAACTTTACTGAAAAAACTCACAAAACTGAGACATTTCAGAACTTTTCAGCACAACAGTTTGGACAAAAATGAAAAGCAGAAATTGTTCTGAATATTTTAGTTTGAAAATGATCGGAAAGTTTCGAAAAGTTGTAAATAAAGTTTTGTTACATTTTCTAACAAAAGTTTGAAGAATTATTTATACATGAAAAAATGTCAGCGTTTCTCCAAACTGCCACGCTGAGAAATGTCTGAAATGTCCCTATTTTGTGAGTTTTTTCAGGGAAATTTCAGCGTTTACTTCAGAATTATTTCAGACTTTTTTCTACCAGTGAATTTTAAATAGGTTGTTCTTAGATTTATAACTGTTTACCTTGTCAGGATTTAACCCGTCAACTCCGTGTAAGTACGACTCGTCAGCTAAATAAAAATGAGGCAAAGTACCAACGAGAGGCGCTCCTACACATTTAGTGAGATCAAGTGCGCCTTTTTTCAAACACTTGTCAGGTGCTTTGCAAAAACAATGCAGATCTGGATCGTTCGGTATATCTCCCAAATCTGCAGTAAAGTGGCCCGTTTTGACCCCTAAATCAAATTCCATCAAATTACAAATATGTTTTTGATTAAAATCAATCAGTCAATTAATAAATATTTCAACTGAATTATGCAATTTAATAATTGTTCGTTCTTCTAAATTAAAAAATCTTTGTACAAAATTATTATCAACAAAGTTAATCGAAGGTGTAATCTTTTGAACGAAAATTCATGTAATTAATTATAAAAAGTTTGAATTTTATGAAAACGGATCAGGCTTTGCACGTACCTTTAGCTACAGACGGTTTTTCGAATTTAATCTCCATAATTCGGCAAATATCAGCGGAAAACGCTCGAATCACAGTTTTTTCTGTCATGAAGGGTGAAAAAATGGTACCATCCGTGCCTCCGATTTCGTTACATTTTCCTCCTTCATTCCAGACCTTCAATTCTGGTTGGCCGTCAAATTGCACCACTTCGCCCACATCTTTTATATCTCTCATTCCACGCATCACTCTCCACCGCGTTTTCGAAATTGTTCCATTCCTCTAAAAATCGTCAATGTAAGAATTATACTTGTTTTATTTCAATTTTTAATTTAAATTTTAATTTCAATTAATGTAAAATTTTTATTTCAAATATTCAATATATTTAAGGAATATTTTTTAATATTAAAATGGTTTTGATTGGCAATCTTAAATTTTGTGTTAATTTGGAATGAATTTTAAAATTTAAAAAATATTATAATATCCTGTTTCAAAAGATGAACAATAAAATTAAATGTACAATTTTAATTTCAAATCTTCAATACATTTGAAGTAAGTTTTTTCAAAATGTTAAAAAGATTTCGGTTGGCCATTTTAAATGTGGGTTAATTTAGAATGAATTGTAAAATTTGAAAAAAATGTTAAAAATCCTGTTTCGAAAGAGGAAAAATTAAATTACATATAAAATATTCATTTAAAAATTTGAATACACATTAAAATAATGTTTTTCAAAATGTTAAAAAGGATTCGGTTGGCATTCTTAAATTTAATGTAAATTTAGAACGAATTAAATAATTTGAAAAAATATTAAATATCCTGTTTCAAATGGTGAAAATTATATTTACGTCGCCAAAGAGGGAAAACAAGAATTTATTCTCCTCAATTTCAATCAAATTGCTGGCCTCGGTTTTCATAATGGCGCACACCCCTTTTCCGGGTACATCCTTAACATTCGAACAATCGACGAGAATTCCTCTGAAGAACAGATCCATCGGTTTGACTCTCATAAACACGGAATCGGGTTTATTAAATATACTATCTACCGCTTTACCTGGAAAACGTATAATGATTTCATCAATATAATCGGTTATTAAATTATTGGACAGATATTTCTCAAATCTAGAACCACTTTTTTGCATTCACTCGACATTGGTCTAAGGAATTATGACTTTATATTAAGCAAAATATTTTAATTATTCAAATATATTTTTAATGGAACAAATAATGAATTGCACCATTTCACGAATTTAAAATCAATTATTTTTTATCACTAAATAAAATTCTGAAAATAACACATTTGCGTTTCTCCTCTCCAGCACTTAAATTATACAGAAATTGTACACTGTAAATATTAACACTATACCATCTCAATTAAAATTATTAGGCCATGTCGAAAGTAGGTGTTATTAAAACACCTATTAACAAATGATTTAATAATAATTTAGCATGCTGCAATTAAACTTATTCTACATTTATTAAAACACTCAAAAAGTTATCCTTATCACTCTTTCTTATCCTTAAACGACACCTCTAATAATAATTATTCAATTTTTAAATTAAGTTTGATTTAGTATCTCATTTTTTCAAAAATAACTTTTTTCAAAAGATGTTTTTCTTAATTGTTTATTTGGCATGAAATTGATAATGATTTAATCTCCATAAAATCTGAATCAGACTCCTTACCGACTAATCCCACTAGCTTTGGTTTATCGCTAACGGCAGTTAACACTATCCCTAATATTAAAACATGAGGCATTATAATTTCTTCCTCCCCAGTTAATCCCTTGCTCGCAGCTTGGTCATATCTAAAGGTCACTCTGGTATTGAATTCGACCTCATCGTCATCCTCGAAGTCCTCCAAATTCACTTTCTCCTTCGTCTCCCTGTAACATTTTATCCGCTTAATTGGAGTGGTACTAATGACAACTCAAAATATCGAGAACATTATCCTATTGGAAACACAGAAACTCTAATTGCCTGAACGATATAACAAGATTGTCGATCTCGAACATTTGATGCCAATGAGGCGATTTCAGATTATTTCAATTATGGTTATTTCAACTAATGCAAACGTAATTTGATAAAATAAAATAATTGAAGGTATGATTCTTATTAATAACTGCAATTAATTCATTAATTGGTAGAAATTATTTAGAAATGTTCATTTCAGATGTATCACAATCACTTTTAAATTACTGTTTTTAATAGTTTTTTCGTTCTGACAATTTTACATTTAATCGATCGGAGTATGAATTGAAAATAATTCTTACTTGAACCAAAAAGGACCCACTTCCTGCAGTTTGGGTTTGCCTCCCTTTTCGACTTCCTCATGATTCGTCACGTTAAAAACGTAAATTTTGAAATCCAACTCGAAGGGGATTTTCTCCCACAAAGGTCGTCGTTCACCTTTCGGTTTCAATTTCGTCGCCTGAAATAAGAAGAGTTTGTAAAAAGAAGCCCATTTATAATACATCAATACATTCTGTATGGATTATTATGGTAAAGATTTTTTGATATAAGTTAGATGGGATTTTTTTCGCAATGACAAAAATGTTTTAATTGAATTATCCACTGCGTTAAATGACGTTTTACTTAGCCACAATGTGTCATTCAAGTATCGAACCCTTTTCCACTTAATTTCGATTCAATTCCATGGCTTAGTTCTCGATTTAACCTTCGGGTTGACGCGTCTGCGTCTTTACACATTCGCTCAAGATTGTGACACCTTTGTTTCTAACGTAACAATAATTAGAATTATTCGTTCTCAGGTGTTCATGAAAATTATTGAGAATTCTATTTCTTAAATAGAATTTGCTTGCAATGTATGACATTCCAATATAAAAATACTTTTAATTTGAAAGGATTTTTCAAATTTTGAGTTTTAATCACTTCGAGATCCACTTTTGGAAAAATGAAAATATATCATTGTTTATATAAGTAAATGAATCTAATTTTATAGAATTTCATAACATTTCATAATCCAAAATCAGACAATCTTATATTTTTAAACAATTTTTCGTTCATTTTTAAATTTATTTTTATTATTCAGTTTAACTGAAAAATAGTGTTATATGTATTTCACTGTTTTAACATATAAGTTTAAACTAAAAAAAGGTAACGTCAAAAAAATGTGGGTCTGCAATCGAACGAAAGGTTGATAATATTAGGGTAAATCGCTGAAAACGTCGCGAAAATATTTTCTCCATTTTCATAAGTTTGCACAGAAGTTAATCCAATAGTACACTTGGTTAATTTCATTAAATAATAATTAAGTTCGCGAGCTCGATGTTAGTTTTAGTTCTTATAGGTACTTGCACTGAGGGAACAAAATTGTAAAAATACGACATTTCAATTATAAACAAATTTCGCTTTACAGTATTTTCGTTCCATTAAAAGGGATTAAAAGTCATAAAATTAGGTATTATCTTAAAGTTAATGTAATTAATTAATGTAAAGATGATTTCTGGAGCTAGTATATAAACGTTTAAAGATTTAAATGACAATGACCCCATCAGTACTTGAAAAACATAAAAATGAATATAAAGATATAAAGGCAGGTGCTATTTTATATTCAGCTTCATTGTTGATACGTTTAGGATGAATAGTGTTATAATGTCAGCTGTTGTGTCAATAAACATAGTTTCGTAAATAAATGCAAATAAATTTTACTCATTTATATCATTGCTTCTTCTCCTTTCTTCAGTTTTACAAATTCTGGTTTGGGTCTTAATAATGCAAAAATGAGGCTCCAAAAGGGTTAAATCACTTTATTAAACTTTTTCGAAAATTAAATGAAAAATTTTCTCCGTGTCTTTTTCATAAAACAGTTTTTTCTCTAGATATTCTAGATATTGATTGAAAACTTGGCAAATACACAAAAATGTTTTAAAC
>JABFPB010008158.1:0-10390 GCA_022817645.1 Ceratoteleas bidentatus | reverse complement strand
ATCAGCGCGTCATTTGTTTACAGCATTATTTGACCTTGCGTGAAAGCAGTTTTTACTAGGAATTTATCACAATTTACTACAAAATATAGTAGTTTATACTGTTTTGGAAGCTTCTTCCTCGAATTACTATAAAATATAGCACTTTTTAAGGCAATTTTTCCCTTCGGGTACTGATGGTACGGAAGAAAAAGTTCACAAGTTGATCATGAAAATGTATATTGTTCAAAATTGTATATGCGTTTTCCCATTTATATTTTGGAAAACTACTAGTATCACATGCCGCAAAAATATATAAAAAATGCAGTACGTTTGTTTACGTTTAACAAAATGTTTCCTTATGACCAGTTCGTGTGAAGTATAGTAATAACTTTTTTCAAGAAAATTGTGCACGTGTGTAAGCGTTTGTGTAATTTGATACGTTCACGTGTGTACACAAAAATGAATGAAAGGCTGGCTTTATGAATTCTTGGTGTGGCACTATCTCAGTGTCGTTCCTTGCTATGCACCTTGAATAACGCCAATGAAAACAATTCTCATCGCTGATGTCAGTTTCGAGGTATTCAGTTTCACACGCAAAGTCGCTACGACATTAAATTTAAATACCGTTAAATGTCAATCATTGTTCGATCATTGTATTTCAGTGAGTCGTAAATTGTTGATATTATTGCTCGGCGGTTTATAATTATTGGTTATTGCTGACAGACATATTCTATAAATATTGCAATTAATCGAATTCTCTTGTTGTAATATGCACAGCTGTACGGCTAACCAAAGTTGTGATATTGCTTCGAATTGGTGTAAATTTGAGACGCGTTAAAATCTGCGTGAAAAAAATGTCGTATGGCAGATGCACCCAGATTAGTTCCATACTATTGTCAGGTTGTATCCAGATCACTACCATACTAGAAAACCAGACGCTTACCATACTATATCCAGACTATTTTTTTTCACGCGTGAGGATTACCAGTTGCCAAACTGGAGCGCTGATACAGACCGTAAGAAATAATTAAAAATGAACGTTTGCAAATAATGTCATAGTGTAATAATATACTGTGTTTATTGTATATTTATCATTCTTCAATTTCTGATTTATTCGATATAATATACGGAATTTGGAATTTACGAAATTCAATATTTCATCGATATACATATTCCACGATCGAAATGTAAATGTTTATATGCAGTAAATTGTTCCGTAATTGATAATCATAAAAATTTTGTTCGAGACCATTCGAAAATTTATTCATCGCAGCTACTAAATAACATAGTATGAATTCATTATCGATTAAAATTATTTATACGAAATCCCTTTTTTCAGTTAATACCAATTCATATTTTAGTGGATAATAATACCATCAGATAAACTCAAAATAAAATGTAATTATCGTGCATTATTTTAAACAAGAATATGAAATGAGTTTACTGGGACAGGAAAAATATTAATAAATCCTGAATGGAAACTATATATATAAATGTATTTAATAGCATAATGGTTGATGTTGATGTATTATCCATTAATATAAAATTTATCAATTCATAAACTCAATATTTCCGTCCAAGCCTGGTTCTTAATCAACATTTCTAAAGACAGAATGTTTCATTTTCTCTTTGATAAACCGGTCTATTTCCTATTTGTCGAATGATTCAAGCTTCGTCCATCGGAATTGCCAGATGGTGTAAAATTTCGCTTCGGTAATATTATTTCTCTCCGTTATTGCAATCGCTAGTAGACTTAGTATTACGATTTTTCTTGGTGCAAAATAAATATAAATGAATTCTAAACATCTGCTTGAAAGCTTTCCGGTTTGAAATTTAATTTTTTCGTATCTACATTTTTAAGCAACAAAAAACAATATTTCAACGATTTGAATGAGGAATAAGATTAGTAATTTATCTGAACTTTATGCTATGAAATAAGAATAGATATGTAATTCGTGATACGGCTCCCATTCTTTTCACATGCGAAACTCCAGAAAAATAAACTCCTGATCCTAAACTAAAATACATTTTCGGATCAACACGATTTCAAAATAGGAAATACCATGAAATAAGAAAATGAATTATTTAAATATAAATCATAAAATGCGTCTAAGTAACTGATTTCGTAATAAACATTTCAAAAAATGTCACAAACATAAAAATCGGTTTTATACAAAAATTTGATAATAAATCTCATTATCAAATTGATAATAAATCGTCCCATTATATTTATTTGAGAATATGCCAAATTAATGTTTCATTATAACTCTATCAACATAAATATTCGTTTGTTACAATTACTCCATAAAGTTATTGTAACTCCTACCAGTTATTGTAATCGCACTGTACTAACTAATTCTCTCACTTTTTTCCATTTCACCTCCGTAACTGGAACAAACTGAACCACAAAGGAACTGTCCGACAAAAATTATGGACCTCGACAATTTGGCATGGTTATTCACCAAGGAAGTACCACGCGTCGTTCGATTGCGTGTTACATAATATTAATGCCCCGCAATGTCACTAATTTCGTCATGCCTGTATAAACAGCGACGTAATACGATGCAGCGTGCGGCGGCCGATTAATATGTTGCAGCGTTACAATAACGGGCGCTCGTTAGGACGCTAGGCAAATCGTCGTCTTCCATGTCATCGACTCGGAATCACAGACGAATGACCGCTGCAAGCGCGCTATAAAGGCTGCGATGCTGAAGCGTTATGTCGATATCTAGGTGAAAGCAAGTATCAACCCTTCCGGTTTAGAAGTGACATACATAGCAGCGTCGAGCTGGACGTAACGCTTAGTGCACCCAGATGTCGAACTATGTGTAAATTTAAGCCTTCGTCAATTGTAAATTGCGCTGATATGCATACGACATTAAAATGGGTCGATATCGTCGTTGCGAAACCGATCTTATGCCTGCCACATGACCCAGGAATGTTTTCCGAGAAAAACGTTAGTTAAACGTACGAATGTATCGTAAGTGCACAAACTTCCAAACAATTGGTTGACCCAATTCAATTTCCTCTAATTGACGGTCCAGTCGATTTGATGGAAATTTCGGACGATCAAATATTTGGTAGGTGGCGCATAAATTAAAAACCATTGTCGAATTAAGGTCAATTTTTTCGAGTGGGCGGTCGGGCTTCTTTATTAATTGAAATATCGGATTGTCTTGCCCGATTCCAATTTTGTGGAGGAATGCCTGCGAGTAATGTCTATTCTGGTACTTTCATTTCGCTTTGGGGGCTATTATAATGAAAGTGAAGTAATCCAACGCTGTTTGTAAAATAGTGTAGGTTGAGGTCTGCAGAGGAAAAACGAAACACTTAGGACAAATGATATTCACATATTGATTGCAAGTTGGCGTGGCATTCTTCTAAATCAACTTAGGTTAGGTCAAGAAACAATGACGTCAATATTGAACGATTTACCTAAATTCGACTACTATGTCATCGGAGTCAGATTACATGGGATTCATTTTTAAATGCATCGAAAATTAGAAGCTTTCTTTACATGAATTATTATGGAACCTCTGAAATTATGTAGATGCATCTTATCCATTTTCTGAAGCCTAATAAACGGATTTAATGACCCTTTCAGTTCTTGTAACTTTTTCTCGTCTTTGTGTAACGCGCAAAGTGTCATTGAAAATACTCCGTTCTTTGAGACAGTCGTGTATAATGCGAGCGACGACGAGCTAACAAATGATCAGTGTCGACTTTTTGCGCGAAAAAGGAGATTTAGGTTTATAACTTGATTGCGCTTGACTTTGAAGCAGAAATTTTGCATGGTAACATTGTTTTCCGATATTTTAGAGAGGTGAGAGTAAACAAATCCACTTTACGCGACATAAAATTGTTTGGTTGCTTTTAACGTTGAAATCAATATTGAGTGAAATAATTTGTAAATAGCCATCGAGCTATAAATGTCTTGACATAGTTATTTTCTAATTAGTCTTGTATAAATCACACTGCCCGAAGACCATACGGTCTCGTCCGACAGATGTTTTGGAAAAGATATACTGTTACGAGCGCGTACAACGAAAAATACGAAAAACCATATGCTCTAGGGTTAAATTGACAAAACATGTATTGGTGATGTAACGACGAAATACGGGCATTTTGGTCGACTAAACTTTTCAAAGTGGTTATTATATCATGATCGACGTCGGTGGAATGACGGCTGCTACCGACGGTTTTACTTTCGAATTCAACGATATAGCCTTATTATACGACAAATGACACCACCAATCCAACGTTATCAATTCACTAAAATTTATTTAACTTGAAACAAAGTTTCAAAATGGGTTTTGTGATCGAGCATTTTGTTTTCGATTCGCCGTGCTGCGTTGCAGCATCAAACGTTATCTAAAATTCATCACGGTAGCTCGATGACAATTTGTTAACACATTACAACAGGATTTAATAACAAAAATTTTCTACATATATTGTCATTAGATTTATTTGATGCTAAGTGACACTTCATTTTCAGCATTCTCCTATTACGATCCACATTTTTGTTACAATCATGCCACAATTTAACATCAATAAATAACATGTTATTTCATCGATACACCACGTGTATAAAATAAAATCTCGTTTCATGCCAAATGCTTCATATTTGAAGTCAAGAAGCTGCTATGAAGAAGAGATATGACGCTATGCGAGGGGAACGAATGTAATACAATATTTGAGTTCATTTGAATACATATCGTGTAACAAATGTCTAATTAACTTTGCTGTGGGGTAATAGAGAAAATGCGGAATACAGCTCTGAAATGTAGACACTGTTATAATGCGTTCATGTTCATTACACATTTTTATTTCGGATGGTGTGGTAATAAAACTCGCGGAAATTCCGCGATCAAAGAGAAGTTCCTCTCGCAAAAATATTTACGCAAACATGTCGATCCGTTGATTTATTTGCACGCTACTTTCTGCGTCAGAGTAATTCCAATCGTCGTAATTAGAACAGTGGCGCTCAATATGGATTATTCGAGCATAGTTTGAAGAGGCCTAATAGATAATCTTTACGAGTATCCCGTATTAATTCAATTGGACGTAGTGTACAGATATTATAGCGGCTGATGTCTGACGTTTTGGAGATGAACATCGGATATCGTATATCACTTTCAGATGGATCTGAATTACATCGACGCAAAGATATCGTTACTGATAATAATTACCATACAAATTGTCTAGAACTGGGCCTAGCCGTTGATTAAGCCAGACATTATACGGCTGAAAGTTCTACGATCCATTTGGGGTAAATGTGCAGCGAATAAAATTCTTAATGAATACCATGCTTATTGGTTCGATTCGGGCGAAGTTAATAACGTGATATAATACAAATAACGGTATTATTCGGTCAAATTCACTAAATTAATCGATTTTTGTATCGTATTTGTAGAGTTGCTCTAAATGTAATAAAAATATGCGATTAAAATGAGAGATAACGCTTAAAACGATTATATTTTGAAAATCTGATCACGGACCAATATTGAGATATTTGTAATAAGTGATTGTTTAACGCGCTTCAATATCCAATAACATTATTAAGCGATACTTTCGGTGTGCAATTTTCTCGAATGCAAAAAAATTCCGGTTTTATGAAGTTATAAAAATGGTAGATTATTCTTCCACCGTAATTCAAATTACGCGAAAAATCGATTCCGCTCATGACACCCGTATATATATATATCTATTGGAATCCTTATCAAACAACGAGCTTTATAATCTTGTGGGCTAATTAATGATACCGCAAAAATGGCAGTAACATTTCGCGAACAGACCTTTCGTCATTTTTCTCAGCGTTTAATACAAATTAATAACAATGTAATTAATTTTAATGACGTTGGCAGTGATTAAACGCGCATCACCCGCGATGATAATTGAAAATATGAAGCAATGCATTAATTAACCGTCTTAATGATCCATCGTAAGCCATCGGACGATCAAATATGAAGTATAATCGCTTCGTCGCCTAAATGTCGCCGTTTTCGCCTTTTTAAGTGAAATGGGCTCGGACATCCGCGATCGTTGTTAACTTCGTATCATGCTAACGTAATTATTTTTTAATTAATTACCCCAGCGTAAAGAATGCCCTGGCTTTATCTCGCGTATACACTTATTCGTCGCTGAGTACTATCAACCGTTATCTAAAATGACACGGAAATTAGTTTATAACAAGTTTCCATCTATCGAATTTTATTTTCGCTTAAACTTTCGTAATTCACTGTCCAGAGTACCTTTAGCAATGCAATTTAAATTTCGAATAAATGTAAAAGAACTGTTTTTCACAATGCATTGAGCTAATTTTAATGGTCGCCAATACAATTCGTGCGATCAAGAGTGCAAACAAAACATTGTTTTAATTTTATTCTAAATGATTGATACTACATTTTTCGATTTGGCTCGCGGTTTTCATTTTACATTGTTCGCGATATATCAATTTTAATTAACCGTTCATCTAGAGTATCTAGAACGGAAATAAATGTTAGTAATATTTTTTATTCTTTTCCAGGCTTTTCTATCAGAATTAATTCAACGAAAAACTTTCGAGAATCACTATCATTTTTTCTCAAACGAGATGTTTATCAGCAATGCAAAGTAGCATCGAATATAATGGCTTTCGGAATAATGGTTACGTATCTCACTATTCCATTATATCGAATTTCTCGTTTTGAACAAAAGAATCGTTAATCAGAAATCTCGAAAAAGGTCTTAATGTCTATCATTTCACTTATTGATATGCAAAGACTATACATAAATCAAGCCCTCGCGCAAAAACCGTTAGTTACGTCGAAGTTCTAACTCGTGTCCTATAGCTATTTAATGGATTTAACGTCTTAGACTCAGTCGACTTTGTGACCAAATTTGAAACTGCAATTACCTCAAATTAGTCTTATTTTTACGAAACATAATAATCCGTTCATTACTCATTACTTTTGAGAAACCAGAGGGTATTTATACCAAATAATTCTTTTCTCCAATAGGTATTTCCAGTACCACTCTGCGTCGAGTATTTTCGAGTGACCCAAAAATAGTCACGTCCAAAACGTGTTTAGTTAACGTGTACCATTAGGCTCTTTCTCCGCCGTAATTTTTTTCAGATAAACGCGCTGACATAAGCAACACTTTGATGTGTTTCTAAGGATAAGTTTTATGTGCGCCAAGATGATAACCGCCGCGTACCTTTCAGCAGTCGTGTTTATGTATGAACACGATTTGTACATACGAGACACCACGATGACAATGCCGTATTCCCGTTATCGGCGAAACTCATTCATTACCGCGACGGGGCCCTCTTGACTGTTTGAACTCTTGACTGCCTCGCGACTTCTTTCGACGGAAATGGCGAAACGACATTTTTACGCAATTCCAGTAACGAGCGCTACACGCGTTACTTTCCGTTAATCACGTACTATATGGCGCATACATCAATTTTGCACACCTTTGAAGTAGCACGAATGAAAATTGATGCTCGTAATCGGCCTTCATGGCTCATTCTCCGTCAGGGTTTCAATTTTTCAATTAGGCGAGCATTTTCGTTTTTCTTACGGAGCTGCGAAGTAGGACAACAATCACGTGTGAATTATCATAAATTACTTTATACATTTATAAAGTAATACAGGCTAGTAGTTTGATTGAAAAGCATTGACTTTTTATGCAGTAATTTAATACTAATTCAGCTCCTTAGAGGAATACTGGTACAACTGTTTCATTCGGCAAAAACTTTCTTCTTCTAATCAAGATAGAATGTTTTTTAATATTTTGCTGAACAATACAATTTTTTCGTCGGAACAATGGAAAACTTTCGTGGGACAGGAAAGCTTGGCTTGTTTCAAGAAAGTTGCCTTGTCTCAAGAAAGTTGGGTTTCACGAAAGATGGAAATGTTCCGACAGAATGAGGTTACGTTAACCAGAACGTGGTAAGGATTAAAAACGTATCGATATGGTGCAAAATATTCACTGAGAGAATTACTATAAACCAGAAGAATCTATGATATCGTGAAAACAAACCTTTGTGTAAAAATAAATCACGAACTTTTTTCAAGGAAATGATTTTGTGGGAAGAATATATTAAAATAAAATTGTTGTTAAACATGGAGAAAAACCGTTTTAACCTAAAGGGAAAAAACACTGAGAAAAATGTTAGTCGTTTTTAGTAGATCCAACTACAACGGGAGTTGAAACATATCATTTTGTTATAATGATATATTTTACTTTCATTTCTAGAAAATGGAGTGGATTCGGATGAAAAACATTGGCTTTTGTGTCATTAATCTGTTTATAGTAAAAACCCAATTTTTAGCCTTCGCATACCTGTATAATTTCAATTGTCTACACACAAAAGAACCGAAAAAAAGATCCAGAATTCCAATTAAAACTCTTGATTTTTACCTCCAGGAATCAAGCTCTGTACACGGGAAATTTTTTCTTCGCGACAGCTGTCACTCTGAAGGTCCTTCTTCTGACTCTAAATCTCAACGCATTTAAATTAAGACTAATATATTCCAGAGATCAATCACTTAATATGAACTAGTACCAAGAATAACTGAAAAGCTTAATTATCATACGGCGAACTTTGACAATACCTCTTCTTCACTTGTAAATTTCGATCGCCATCATGAATTACATCAATTCTAAACCCGAACTTCTCCCCACCTTCGCACCAGAACAAATACTGTCCACTACCCCGAATCATCCGCCACCAATAAATCTTCCCACCAAATCACAATCTGTCACAAAATAAATTCTCTCGAGTACTCACGTCACCCCCCGAATGCAAACAATTACTCTCATTTCCACCCAAGGAAGTAACAGTTGGCATCGCCCGAAATAAATTCTATAAAAAATCAATTCGCCCAAACAAGACGCGATCTGGTTAGCCTGTTATGAATTGGACCCGGGACAGGCGTTTGCGAGCGAAATTTCATCCGACTCGTTCGCCATTCCCGAGCAGTTCGCTATTCCCAGTAACAGTTTAACTTATAAGGATGGCTGATGCTATATGAGACAGTCGGCGAGTGCATGAGGGACGCGAGACAAAGAGGCACAGCTTCTGCTCGCGCTCGGTCCGTCTTAGTCGCGCGTCGACCACTTTGCTTCGGCTGCCGGCCTCCCTCGGCGCTGTCCGTGCTTCCCAGGGGGGTCACAAAGTTCGCGCCTCTATCCGGGTACGAGTTGGCCGAGGGCACCGGGGTAACTGCTGCCAATGGCGAGATAAAAAGCGTTGTTATCAGGATTTTTCCAATTCGACTTCTCGCCCGAGCCACTTCCGCTCAGGGCGCCCTTTCACAGACCAATCGTGTCCCGCCACTTGTACTTTTTTCCCGGGACGACTTCCTTTTTTGCCGTTTAAATGATCCAACGGAGTCCGATATTTGATTACTATTCCAGACGTGGCAAAAAGTTTACCGCCATTACCGTTCCGCACGACAAAGTGGAGATGGCGCGGTATTAGTGCTACGGGATAAAAAAGATTAGGTTAGGGATAAGAAGTCAGTCTTCTAAATATGAATCTTTTAATGTTGCAACATCTAGAGATGAAGAGAAGTTTCGGACAGTGTGGAAAAACATAATTTGCTTATCCTAAAAATAGGATCTACTTATAATGAAATTATAATGTTTCGGACTGATCGAAAATATTCTCGATATTGCAAGTAGATTTAATTCTCAAGAATAATTTGGGTAGAAATGTGGTAATCAAGCCAGAAGGAAGCATTTTTTATTTTTCTGTTGGTAGATGAAAATAATTGTATTGAATTGATGAACTTTCTGAATAAAGTAAAATTCAAATTTAAATTGAATGCCTCAAAATATTACAGTGTCACCGGCAACGGTAGTGTGTACGAATCGTACATTATGCTGCAAGGGAGGAACTATAATATTGTTAATCAGGATGAAGTGAAATTTACACGAGTGAATGATCAGAGTTTATTATGTAACATTTTAAGTAACGTTAAGTAACGTTAACGCATATTATGTAACGTTTATTATGTGTTTTATGTAACAAGTGCACAAACAAACCATTTTCGCTAAGCCCCGGCTGGTGATTTGAGGGCGGAACCTCCCAGGAATAAGAAAAAGATTTATAATTAATTCAAAAACAATTTAAAAAAATGTGTTTTAATATAAAAAACATTTTTACTATTTTTTACAACTTCGAGCAATTTCAAAATTTACTAAAATTTTCGGGAATTTTGGAAAAATGTTGGAAACATTTTCTATTGGGCAATAATGAAGCCAATATTGCCCTGCTGGGACGACCATAATTGAGTGCTATTACACATGCAAGTAAAGGTCGAGTTTTACTCCCTGAAATTGCAGGAGAAAAACTAAACTTTACTCCCGAGGGAGTAAAGTTTAGTTTTGCTCCCTAAATTCAGGGAGTAAAGCTCGACTT
>JABFPB010008157.1:0-10387 GCA_022817645.1 Ceratoteleas bidentatus | reverse complement strand
TATTGAAGTGGCAGCAGTGGATCAGTCCACATCGAGTTAACCTCCAATTGTCGCGGCATTGAGGCTCGCCAAAGCGAGTGATTGTGGAACGTCTTCGGCGTCATTCGGTGGCTCTTCCAGTTATCGGTGGTTGCGACGGGGAAGGCGTTTGGCGCGCCCGGATCGTATAAATCGGGAAGGCGTTCGGCGCGCCCGATTCGAATCCGACGGGAAGGCGTTTGGCGCGCCCGTAAAAATTCACTATGCCAACTGCCAGTTCGGTCAGACAAACCAAACATGCTCCAAAAATACCAGCAAATACTACTAAATCGTCGAAGACAAACTCAGGGGCTCTGACAAGAAGCAAGGGGAAACAAACGAATGCTACAACCACGAATTCCAATCGCCACAAAACACCATCTGTATCCAGTGACGACACTGATGCGGCAAACGAGCCAAATAAAAACAATAATACTGACAACACCAAAAATCTACCGAAGCGTATACCGCCGATAGTCATCAACGCTGAACTTAAAAACAGCCAACAATTCATCCAAGAACTTGCTTCTAAGTGCAAACTCACCCCAGAGCTGAGAATATCGGCAAGAGGAGTAAATATCTTCCCCAAACATCCTGATGACCACCAACTACTTGTCAACACTCTCTCAAACAACGAAACTCCTTTCTACACCTACACACCTAGTTGGGACAAAGTTAAGCAAATGGTTCTCAAAGGACACCCGAAACTGACCCCAAAATTCGTCGCCGAAGAACTCAAGACCCTCGGAGCTCCTGTGATTAACGTCTCGATCATTAAGAAAAAAGATGCACCTATCCCCAGCAGACCTGTATTCCTGGTGTCCATTGAACCCGGCGCAGATCCAAACATGCTGAAAGACATCAAGGTCATCACTCACATACGCGTAACCTGGAAACCTTACAAAAACAAACATGGCGTTACACAATGCCACAGTTGCCAGGAGTTTGGCCACGCACAGAGAAATTGCCATCTCCAGCCCAATTTAAATGTAGTGTTAAATGTAATCACCTGACATCAGACTGCACCAAACCCAAATCCGAACCTGCCAAATGCATAAACTGCAAAGGACCCCACCCAGCCAATTTCTCAGGATGCCAGCACTTAACACCTACAAGGATCGTCTGCGCAATGGCACCAAGAGCCAACGTCCTCCTAAACACAAATCAACACTCACACACGGCGACTTTCCGTCCATTCGAGAGCCCACATCAGGAGCTACCGTCAACAATGCCCCTGTGCACAGCAGCGCGCCAAGCTACGCATCGACAGCAGCATCTACAGCGAATTCCACAGCAGACATTGGTGAGTTCATCGAACTTGTCAGTCAAATAAACAAACTAAAGCAACTTTGCAACCTCTCCAAAATTTTGACCCAAGTTAAAAGTCTTAACGCCAAACTGGAAAACTGCAAATCAGAGCAAGAACGCACTCTTGTAATTCTTAATGAGTTTGCCTAATAATCTATCGGTAGCTCACTGGAATGCCAACTGCATAAAAAACAAATTAACTGAGCTTTGTCTCTTCCTTGAACTCAAAATATTTCTATCATGTCAATAAATGAGACCAGACTCAGACATAATGATCGCATATTTGTTTCGGGGTTTGACATTATCCGTAAAGATAGATCCAATGATATTAGTGCAGGCGGCGTAATGCTACTGGTAAAAAACGAATTGAAATACAAAGATGTAACAATTACAACGACGGAGCTTGAGGTAGTTGGCATCAAAATCAACAATACAAGTATCTTTTCGGCCTACCTAAGGCCCCAAAACAAGTTCTTGAAACGCGAATTTAACTGTATACTCAACTCCTCAGACTCAGTCTTGATCGTAGGCGATTTAAATTGTAAACACCTTATGTGGGGTTGCACCAACGCAAACACGAACGGAAACAAACTATGTAAATATATTACACAAAGACCTCTAAATCTGTTACATCCCGATGACTTCACCCACCTCCCACCGCAGCGTGATGCGCTCCCCAGCGTCATTGATATTGCAATTTCAAAAAATATTAAAAACAGTATCCATATTGATGTCAAATACGAATTAAATTCCGACCACCTACCCATCTTACTTAACTTAACCAATGTATATGTCCCTACAAGCCCTAACACCAAAATGCTTGACAGCAAAACTGACTGGAACTCTTTTAGACGCAATCTAGATATAAATCTCAACATGCAAACCAAAATTACGACCAAAGAAAATATAGACACTCTCCTGACGAGCATCTCCAACCAAATATTCACTGCTTATGACTCATCCACACCCAAGACAGTTAAACGTCACCCAAACAACTTTCCCGCTGAACTCACTGCTTTAATAAAACACAAAAATCACCTAAGACATAAGTACCAACGCACCAAAGACACTTCCTATAAAACTCAACTATCACACTACACAAACCTGGTGAAATCAAGGACCAGAGCATGGAGGAGAGAGACTTGGGAGGCCAAACTCCGATCTCTTAACTTCAAAAACAATTCCCTATGGAAGATGACTAGATGCCTTCGAAACAAAAGTGTCCATATCCCACCTTTTAAGACCAATGATGACCTAGTCTATTCAAATCCCGACAAAGCTAACCTCCTAGCATCCCACTTTGACAACATTCATGTACTGACATCCAATCTAGGTAACGCGGAGCACGATAGACAGATAAAAGCGAGATCCACCCAAATTATGAAACGTACAGTCAAACCATCTTCAATTAAACCAACCAGTCCGAAAGAAATACTTAGTATCATTAAACGATTCAAAAACCGCAAAGCTCCTGGGCATGATAAAATTTCCAACAAAATGTTAAAAAATCTGAGCATGAAATGTATCGTCCAACTGTACTACCTGTTCAACGCAGGTCTGAAACTGTGTTACTTTCCGCGATAGTGGAGAGAAGCTGTGGTGATTGTACTTCCCAAAGCTGGCAAGGACCCCTCCCTGCCAGCAAGTTACAGACCCATCAGCCTGCTCTCGGGACTTAGTAAGGTCTTGGAACTATTGATACTGAAACGGATTCGCGCGTCTGGTGTCCTTGAGACAGTCCTGAATGACCATCAGTTCGGGTTTCGACCCAAAAGATGTACCGTCAGACAACTGACACGCATAGTAAATGACATTATCGTACAGTTCAATTTAAATAGATCAACCGCCATCTTTTTGGATATCGAGAAGGCCTTCGATACCGTTTGGCACGAAGGCCTCTTAACAAAACTGAACAACGCGGGCATGACTCAATACCTCCTTGCAATCATCTACAGCTTCCTCAGCGACCGAACCTTTAGAGTACGATTGGAAAACTCCTTATCTGAACCTCACCAAATAGCGGCAGGCGTGCCCCAGGGCTCGATCTTAGGGCCGATCTTATTTATCCTGTACATAAACGACATGCCAGGTTTTAGTACCAATACTATTGCTCAGTTTGCCGACGACACGGCCATATTTGCCCACTCCTGGCGTTATGACTCCGCCGTGAAAAAAATCCAGGATCACGCCAGGTACCTGGACCACTACTTCAGGATATGGAAGCTCAAAATCAATTCTGCTAAAACTGAGTTCATTACCTTTAGTCGAAAGAAATTGGCACCGCCACCAAACACTGTAATCTTCAACACCAGAATAAACAACAATCTATCTGTCAGGTATTTAGGCGTGATCCTGGACAGAAAACTGAATTTCAACGCTCATCTAACCCAAGCAAGAGACAAAGCTCACAAAGCCATGTGTGCTCTCATGCCCCTCTTTTTGAGTAAAAATATCAGCACGGGTGATAAGTTACGCATCTATAAAGCAATCATTCGCCCCAAAATTACATATGCAGCCCCTGTATGGGGTACCACTGCTACCCACACAGGTATTGCAAAGTTGCAAATCGTACAAAATAAATGTCTCAGGTTAGCCCTAAACAAACCAAGGCGCACGCGAATCACAAAACTGCACAAACTAGCGAACCTCCCAACAATACAAGAGTTCCTAAACAAACTGGCTGACAGATTCTTTGTAACTCAACATAACCAAGGTCTGCTTAACCTTCCTACCCCAGCAGATATTCCATTTAAGATGAAACATAAGCTCATACACTTATAATTTGTTCATTGTTATAGCCTATCTTTGTTAACATCCTTGTTGATAACTTACTATTAAGGTTTTTAGTCCTAAGATTTTTCCTTAAGTATCCTAGCTGTAAAACCGTAAGACTGACTACTATTAAATTATCGTCGTTAGGTTAAGGACACTATTTGTATCAGGTACTAACTTAAGATCACTTTACACCATGTATATGAGCTGTAAACCAAAGAAATAAAGTATATTTTAAATCGTAAATCGCTCCACTGCCAGTCGTGTCCCGCCTCGCGCGGAGAACAGACCGGTGGGGTCCAGTTAAGGCCGGTCCGCATATTGGGACCTGACGATAACTCGGCTCGTCTGTACTCCGCGCGAGGCGGGACAGGGGGTTCAGACTCGCATAAGAACGGTCGGTCTCACTACGGACTTGCTGCGCCACCTGGATGGCGAGGCGTGCTGGGCGTACTAAACGCTATCATGGCGCGCGCTCAGTCAGATATTCAAAATGTTTAAATTATAGTTCGTCTTTCCAATTCTTATAATTACTGTAATTTCTTTATGTATGATTGCTAATTATTTCAATGAACTATAATGTAAATAAAAATAAATAATAAAGTAATTAATAATAAATAAATAAAGTTAGAATAATAACTATTAACTATATTAATAAAAAAACATATATAATAAAGAAAGCTTAAAGATTACTTAACAATCAATATTACATTAATTATAAATGTTGATTTTTTAAATAAAAACACATATATAATAACAATATTTTAATGCATTTTAACTGCACAAGTTAGTACAATATTTAAAAGTAGTTAACAAAATTATTTATACATTAACAGAAACGTCGTGTTGTTAAAAATTGTTCAAGTGCTGGTCGAATATGTACATTTCTAACATTTACAATAAATAAATATGAACATTTAAGCAATACTCGCTTTGAAACACAACATTGACGTTTTACGGCTTTAAACAATACACGCTTCGAAAACTTTTACTTTGACGTTCTTTTACTTTTACGTTCGACGTCTTTTACAGGTTTTGAACTTTTTGTTGCCTTGCATCAATTGTAAAGCTTCTGTGACGCTCGACATATTGGTATTTTTCACCTTATTATGAATATTGCACCAAATCGTTATAGATTTCCCGGCTACCTCAGATATTAATTTGTCCAGAACCACATTATAATGCTCGGGGCACGTTCTCCACGATATATCCACATCACACCTACTCAGGTATTTGCATAGTAGCACCTTTAGCTTTGGAGAGCCACTTAATTTTTTAGTCAGACTGAACGCCATTCTCAGCAATTTCTGCCCATCGAGAGAATACAAAGCATCTGAAAAGTCCTCGGAGCACGATCCACAATAATCGAAGGATTTTAAGATATGGTTGCTTATGTTGGACAAGTGGGTGGAAGAGTTTTCTATTTCGGGAACAGCGACGACAATATTATCATTAACGGTATTATTGTCGTCGTCTGTTGAAGTTGAAGTTGAAATGGACGTTGAAGGTGAGTTAGGGAGAAATTCGAGGAGAGTCAGCAGAAGGGGATCAGTTGTAATTTCACAGTTGGTGTGTTTGAGTCTAGTGGTGGAAAAATTATTTAACAATATTGTAATGTATGAATATTTGAACTGTAAAGGGGTTGGATTATTGTGGCGTGCTCCATGACTTCGTATTTGTCCAGACATGTTTTCCAACGGATCCTGATTAATATGACGAGTCTGGAACGCTGTGAAACCATGTTTGGACTTTAATACTTTCCAGAGGCTTTGTATTCCATCGATGGTAGTAATCCAGTTCCTTAAACTCGGAACACAAGTTGGTTTCCCACTCTTGTCGACGAATGTCGATCTCTTCAACAGTCTCTTTACTTCATTCCAAATTGTGTGGTGTTCCGAGTTTGAGGTCACTGGTTTTCGCAAATTACAATCAGTCTTTTCGTTGCTGGCATTACACGTATCAAAGAGGTCGTTCAGAGTTTGCAACATGTAAGCAGTGGCTCTCCCCCTTTCCTCGTCAATGCGGACATCCACCTTTTGTCCCTCCACGCAGAATTGCGCAATCCCTATAAAAATTAGGACATTACTTGGTGCAAAATATTATTGTCGAATAAATGAATATATCTTACGGTTATTTTTCGTTGCTGCGTCTACATAGCTGCTGAAAGACCTACTAAATATTTGGGCTGCGTGCTTCACACGCATTTTCTTTATTCTATCCGGAAGTACGTGTTCATCGGTGATTTTTGTGTTGTCAAAGGAATTTTTGGCTATCAAATGGCAAGCAACGATAACATCCCAACCTGCGGTCATATTGTTGCCTCCATTTGACATCCGGAAGTCTTTTGACAGAAGATTATTCCTCATCCCTTTTAATAGATGAGGAGGGTCGTATAAGGGAATTATTTCCCGGCCACTTATCGATATCGTATGTTCTATACAAATAAAAACAAAAAATGCTATATTGATTTGAACTTCTAAAAAAGCTCTGAAGATGTCTGAAAAGCTTCGAAAATGACTGAAAAAGTCTGAAAAAGTCTGACAAAGTCTGGAAAAGTCTGGAAATGTCTGAAAAGGTCTGACAGTCCCAAATTCGACAAGTTCTTCAGAGCTTTTAAGAGGTTGTTAATAACGAAAATATGGATATCAGGGATGTTAAAAAATGACATTAAACAAAAAATGAACTAACTTGAATTTTCCCCTTTTCGAAATCTTTCTCGGTTGCTCATGAGCAACAGACTATTGAGGGCAGCAACATTGGTGGATCCTTGATCACAAACAGTTCCTAAAGTTATTATGTACAAAAATTTGAATAAACTGAATAAGTTAAATGATGACAAGTTATAAATAAAGGGAAAAAATGTACCGAGGACGTGAATGCCGACTGAGTGGATCGCCGTAATGTGCGCCTTAATACATTTAGCAAGCTGTGGTGTTTTTGTCTGTGCTTTGCAAAAGGAATACGACAGTGGGAGTTTCCACCCACTGTGTATTCCTCTAATCATAAAAACCAGAGCATGGTCAGCAACATTCGTTGTTCTGTCCATGCCCCAGTCTTCAACGCCAATAACAAGATCTTGTTTTGTGTCGTATACCACTTGCGGCTGAATCGACACCTCATCCCAAAGCAAGACACATAGCTTTTCTCGTTCTGGCAGTTTTGCAACTTTGTGCTTAATATATTTCAAAAGAAGTGGGCTCATTCCCGCATTGATCTGCAATTTTGCCATCTCTGCATCCAGGCTTTGGATGGATGGCAGACTGGGGAAAAGGGACCGAAAAAAAATGTACCCTTTTTTCCCCATGCTCTTATACATTGTTGCAGCTAATGCCTTATGCTCCTTACTGTACCTACGACCCTAAATAGTTAGAAATGATACCTTTAATATTAAAGAAATAATAAGGAACATGCAGTTGAAATATTACCCAGATTTAAATACACGTATCCGTAACATGGCTCGTCGGATTCGCTGACGCGAACCCTGTGTCAATGGTAAATTTTCGTGCATGTCATAATAGGTACACAAAATACCACACGGAGCATAACACATAAAACAAAAAATGTATATAAATTGTACAGTAAAATAAATGCATTTGGATAAAACGCTAAGTCTATAGTAAAGCTATTTCAATTTTGGAAATGTGACTTAACTGGTTTCTGCTCAAAACCTCAGATTTGTTTTGCTATCTTCTAACTGAAATAAACTATATTATAACTATATTATAACTATATTATAACTATACTAAAACCATACTATAACTATGCTTTAAGGGTTGATATAAGTAAAAATTTTATAGTTTTATACTTTGTATAATTTTATTTTCATACTAGTACAAAATGTGGGTACATTGACGGGAAATTTTCTTATAAATTCAGCTGTAAACTAGATCCTGTACAAAAAATGCAATACAAACAGACAAACGTACGAACAAACATTAATTCACAGTATATGTAGTTAAGTGTTAGTTATTTACGAGTTCGTAAAAAAATGTTACCTGTGGTTTCCGATCAAAGTTCTTTTTTACGATATCAAAAAACGTCTGCTGCATGTCTGAGAGGTCTGGTACGATGTTATCCCAGTTATCTTTTTCCTTCAGAGACCTTGTCATTTTTTTCCTCTGGAGACGTTTGATTTTCTTGTTTGCAAGATAATACTTCTGTTTGCACAGTTTCAGCTTCTGTTTCAATTTTTCGATTTCAATGTCTTTGATCGTAAGAGGTGCCCGGTGAACTCCAGTTGAACTCCCGCTGGACTCTTCCTCGGTAACAGCTGAAAAACAGAAAATGCTATAATATTCACATTGATTAATAATATCACCTTTAAAAGAGACTATTGTATTCTTAGAATTTTGTAGGACACTTCAAACGTGTCAGAAATATTTCAGATTATACTATTTTACTATTAAGGACCTTTGAATTGTGTGTGAAAGAATACGTACTACTAAGTTGCGGTGATGGTGATTCACTTGCAGTTTCGCAATCTTCAATTCCTCCAACACCAGGGATTTCGGTGGATTCCTCCTGAATCGCGTCCAATATCCCATCAGAAGCTTCCGCACTTACAGCTGAAAACCAGAAAATGCAATTATGAGTGATTCTGAAATATTCAAATTGATTTATAATAGGGTTTCTATGATTTAAAATGTTTTGTATACATTAATTTTTCTTCAATCGTAAATAATACTATCTACTTTAAAAATTGAATTAACAAAATAAAAAATTAAATTAAAAAAGTAAATCCAATTATTAATTTGGTCGACTTGAGCGAACTTTTAGGTGAAAATATTTTGCATCAATATTTTCATTGGGATATAACTTTATGAAATTGCAAAAATGTTTAATTATTAAAAAATCAAAGTAATTCGTTTTCTACTTTTATGTAAGATAAAAAATTAAATATTAAACAGAAAATCACCTTCATTTTTAAACACCTGGACGTTTTTCTAATTCAACAATTGTAACTCTTATTCAAGTATAACAGAAAGTTTATAAAATACGAATTTTTATGGTCAAAACTGAATTTAAAATATAATACTAACTCTTAATAAACTATACGGTATGTAGAGACTCTTATATTCCTAGAATGTACATTAAAAGATTTTGTGGGACACTTCAAACTTATCAGAAATATGTGAAATTATTACAAAACATTCATGGAATTGTCCACAAATGGATAAAAGTAATTTTTTAACTTCTGAATAAATTTTAAGTATATTATTTTGCTATAAGGACCTGTCAATATTGTGAAACAGTACGTACTAAGTTGAGGTTCATCTGAAGTAATGAATAGAACTGGTTCAGCGTGTGGCATCAATATACGCATGGTAGCATGCGGATCTACCATATCGTCGCTGAAATGCGTATAACAAATCTGGCATTTTCTCAGTTCGGCTGCTGGTAAATCTAAAATATAACATACCCTTGTAGAAATTAAATCTCTGAAAATTTCTGAAAATCTCTCTTTTTTCAGAATTATCCAGAGATTTTCAGAGTTTTCTCTGAAAAACTCCGACAGTCCCAATTTTGAGAAGTTTTCAGAGATTTTCAGGAATTTTCAGAGATTTTCAGAGGTATTCAGAGATATTATTTCTACAAGGGTATAATTATCAATTATGTTTTCAAAATATCAAAAATACGCTTCAAAGCTTTGAAGCTTCAAAGTTTTCAAAATATTTTTGATATTTTGAAAACATAATTGATAATTATACCCTTGTAGAAATAATATCTCTGAAAATCTCTGAATACCTCTGAAAATCTCTGAAAATCCCTGAAAATCTCTGAAATTAAATCTCTATTATAGCTATAACAAATAAAAATACTTATTTTACACGTAACTTCAAAATTAAATACACGACTGATGCATTTTCATTGTCATCATATTAAAATTTATTTACCCAATAAGTCTAATCGACCGATTTTCCTCAACCAGGTTTCCTTTTTCCTCACAGGAATGCGATGACTCGGCATTTTTACATCCGTAGTACAGCCTGGCACTACACACTTCCTCACCATTTCTTTGCTTTGCTTGCTAAACAGGTCAAACAGGCACTGTCACAATATTTTCATGGATGTTGACATTACGAATCGCCGGGCCGTATCGAAGCACGCCGCGTTTCAAATCGCGCGGCGTTTCAAAGCTCGCACCAGCGCGCACCGCCACGCCACCTGTATGGCGAGGCGCTCTAGGCGAACTAAAATTCCGTAGTCGCGCCGTAGCGCGAGTCTGAACCCCCTGGATGGTATGTAGTATGCGGCTGCAAGCTACGAGCGAGTAGTGGGGCGAGCCAAT
>JABFPB010008156.1:0-10388 GCA_022817645.1 Ceratoteleas bidentatus | reverse complement strand
AAAGTTTGGAAATGCTATATTTTACGCTGTGCATTCCCAATCAAAATGTTAAAAAACATCATTTGTAATGTAGATATGCAAATTTTGGTTTCATTATGCAATAGTGAAGGGTTAAAAATATATAAAACTGCAATAAAATTTGTTTTCCATTTGTTTCGATTTTTCATAATTTTTGGGTTGTATCTCCCCTTAACGAAATTTTACGCAACTCTTTTTACAGTGTGTATTATCAGGCGAAAATTTCATGATTGCGCATGTCATTGAATAAATCCGTCTGGAATATGCTGAACTCTTTGTATCAAATAGTTTTGACTGTTGGAAAATCGTTGCGTTTTGAACTAAAAATGTGATATTATTTGCCGAGTGCACACGATTTATCTGACTGAACATTAAAAGACATAATGGAATAAATATTGCTAATCGCATATATGGAAGCAAACGAGACGTGAAATGGAATAACCCAAATTCCAGGCCTACCGAAATCCATTAAAAAATCGACTCATGCTGCCGAAATATCCCCCTAATATATTCACCCGAAGTCGCGCAACACTTTTGCGCGAAATGACCCACGCGTTGATAAAATATTATCGATGAATAAGCCATTTACGTTTGATATCCCGGGGCGTGATTTATTGAATATCTTGCGTCATTTATTTAATCAGTCGCGATTTCTATGTAAAATGGCGGTGTTTATGTAAAATGGTGAAATTGAGTGCGTAAAAATGTCTGAATTTATATACAAGTGGAGATAAAGTTATCCACAAATGGTGAAGATATCCAAAACAGTAATATAGGTGATTATGACTATTTTGTGTGTAAGTCACTCACCGCCCGGTTCAATAAGTAAAACACACCGTGTATAAAAATGTGTACACTTCATTTATTTCAACACGTGTCGCGATATTATAATGTCCGTACAAAAAGTTCGTCCGCGTGACGATCTAGAGAGAGAGTAAAATCGAACTGAAATCAAAACCGCCGACTGACCATCGCGTAGCCCACGCTTATCGCGAACCGAATTAATCCTCCGAGTCAAAATAAACAGCCGAAACCGGCAATAAGTCATGCTTCCTACATTCGGCCGTCCTGACAGAAAAGCTCGTCCTCGAGCGCTGCTAGACCTTCGTCTCCTCCCATTTTCCATCATTCCGCAGGCTCCTCTTCATCGTCACCCTCAGCATCCTCAGCCTCATCTTCAGCCTCGTCATTCTCTGCTTCACCTGGTGCCCACAACTTCATTGAATCGGCACAGGTGCTGGTCTTCCTGGGGCCATCGGATTCGCCAACCTTGACCACATCATACCGCTGGTTCGGTTAAACTTTTGTGACCTCGTAAGGCCCCAAAAATTTGAAGGCCAGTTTTAAACCAGGTCCCTGCTGTGTTCGACGAACAGCCACAAGGTCACCCAGCTGATATGCATATGGCTCTTTCCGACGCTTGTTGTAGCTCCGCCGATTCTCCTCCTGTACTCGCTGGATCTGTTGGGCTGCGGCAGCCCGAAGCCCGTCACGATCCTGTCCAAACTCGGTAGCCAGCTCGCGTTCAAGCAGCTCGGCGACGTCCTCGCAGTCCGGCAGCCTTGGAGTTGTTCCAAACAGCAACTGGAATGGTGCCATCCCGATGCTCCGGTGGATCGTGGAGTTCAAGCATTGTTGCGCCCTCTCGACGTGCTTGAGCCAACATCTCGGATCCGGTGCAGCCACCTTCGCTAACAGCGGTATGATCACGCGGTTCACCCGCTCTACATGACCATTGGCTCTTGGAACTCCTGTAGTGGTAAGAACATGTTCAATATCGCGTTCCTCACAAAACTGACGAAACTCGCCTGAAGTAAAAGCAATTTCCCTATCGGAAATAATCCGCCTCGGGTTTCCAAAAATCACTGATTGTTTGTGAAGACGAGCAATCACTTCGGCTGTCCCAGTGGATTTAGTAGGGTAGAGCCATACATATTTGGTGAACGCGTCGACGACCACGAACAGGTGGACGTAGCTCTTCTTCGTAGACTGCAGGGGACCCAAGTGGTCAATATGATAAGTGTCCAATGGCGAACAACCCTTATCAATCGAGTTCAACCACCCCTCCTGCTTTCCTTGCTTGCGTTCAGCCAAAATGCAACGAATGCACACTCGCACCACCTTTTCGACCTTAGATCGGAGGTCTGATATATAATAATCCTTCCTCACCATCATTTCAGTCTTAGATGCTGAAAAATGGCCGAATTCGTGGACGTGCCGGATGACTGCCGTCTGCATAGCTCCGGGAACCACCAATCGGATATCTCCCGCGCTTTCCTCGTAGAGTAAGCCGCCGCGAACAATGTAGCCTTACCGCTGTCCTTGCTCCACCTCCTCTCGAATCCGATTGATTACATCATCTGTGTGCTGCGCCCGCCGAATCCTAGGTAGTAACCCAACATCAACCCTAGAGATGGCCATACATCCTGGCAACGGTTGTCTGCTGAGGGCGTCTACATGCACCATGCTGCGCCCTGGTCGATGCTCGATTGTATACCGGAACTCCTCGAGAAGTAATGCTCATCTCGCCACCAGCACACAGAGGTCCTTTTTATTCATCGTCAGTGTAAAAGCCCGACAGTCCGTCACAATTTTGAAAGGAATTCCCAGCAAGTATACTCGGAATTTCCTCAGTGACTTGACGATCGCCAGAACCTCGAGCTCATAACTGGCGTATCTTTCCTCTGCTGGTGTTGTTCTGCCACTGGCGAAATAGACAGGATGGAAACTCTGGTCCTCGCTGTTCCTCTGCATCAAGATTGCGCCAAAACCGTGTTTCGACGCATCCGTATGGAGCTCTGTCTCTGCCTAAGGGTTGAAAATGGCCAGTACTGGACTTCCTGTCAGGTGTAGCTTTAATTGTTGGAAAGCATTCCGTTGGTCGACCCCAAAAATGAACTCTACGCCGCTACGCAATAGGTCAGTCAACGGTCTAGCCACCTCCGCATACCTAACTACAAATTTTCTAAAATACCCAGTTAAGCCCAAAAACTCTTCACAGTAGTTGGCTCTGGGAACGCCGCAACCGCTCTAATCGCTCTACAGCAGATTCGATGTCGGTAGCAAGAATTATGAGATCATCCGTTTAAGTTATGACAACGCCATCTTTAATCAACATAGCGAATACTTGATTAATATAACGTTGGAAGACAGCTGGTGAGTTGCACAGTCCAAATGGAGTGCGCATAAACTCGTAGTGACCTCCAGGAACAATGAGTGCTGTATACTTCCTACTACTTTCATCGACAGGAACATGAAAAAACCATTACGTAGGTCTAGTGTGCTAAACACACGCGCCCCTTGTAATGCGAGCTGGTTGTCTATTAGCGGCAATGGAAAACGATCCCTACACATTTTTTTATTTACGTTGCGGTAATCTACGCATAACCTATAACTGTTATCCTTCTTCCTGACTAGTACCACAGGACTGGCGTATTCAGACAAAGATGGTCGCACGATTCCATCTGCCAACCACTCGCTAATTTGCTTGTCTACTACGTTTTTTTCGTACGCGGATAAACGTCTCGCCGGCTGATAAACAGGTTCGTCATCTTTCATTACGATACGCATCGAAACGCCAACATCTCTAGGACTCTGAGGTTCATATTCTTGAATCATTTTCGCGACCCTCTCCCTCACGTCCACTTCCGCTAAATGAGCTACCAAATTCTCGTTATCCGTAGTCACTGCGTTTACATCAATCTGAAATACTTCCGGTACGCTAATTTCTTCCCGTCTATCTCCTGAATTCATTGGTTCAATGGTCACTTCGCGACCTACGATACGCGTGACTACCGTGCCCAAAAAATCAGCTCCCAACAACAACCCATGTTCAAGCAAATTATCCATAACTACATGAGTAAGCACCTCAAAATCACGTCCGTCGATTCGAACATTTAATTTACAGGCGCCAAGCGTCTCATTTAATTTCGAACCCACCCCGCGAAATTGTAATTTACTTGAATCTATAGGTGGAGCTCCGCACACGACATAGTCACTCGCTCGCATCAAGGTCAAGTCGCTGCCCGTGTCTATCAACGCGTTTATTTCCATACCCAAAACATTTACCGATTTCACCAATTTCGAGTCGACAGTATCGTTATTCGCGCACGCGTTTACTTTTGGCTTGTTTTGGTTCTTTGGGCAAAATTGTGCTAGATGACCCGGCTCATTACAATAAAAACATCGCCGCTCCGGACAATCTAGCTTGATATGCCCTTGCTGTCCACAACCAAAACAAGTTTTCCTCCCGACCGTTATCTGGTTCGCGCCTATATTACGCGTATCGCTATTTTGTTTGGCCGGTACAGTTTTCGTCGATCTTACAATTGATTGCGTTGGCAGTGTTTTTCCCGGCAAGGTCACCTCGTCGAACGCCTCAACCAAGATCTGAACAGACCCGAACCGCTGAATGCGCGCCTGGTTACGCATCGACGTATCCGGAATGCCCCTGATGACACATTCAACAAGTTCGGCTCCATCGTCTACCGGTACGGCGTTCCCTAGGATGACCTTGTCGTAGGCATATGCGCGAAACGATTCGCTTGGCTGCCATATCCGATCTAAAAATTTCAATCGTGCTGTTAATTTACTGACTTTCCGACCAAACATAACTCGCAGTTCACACAAAAGATCGTCTATAGGCATAACAACAAATTCTGGTCTGGAATAAAGCCAATTTAACGCAACGCCTTTCAATTTCATACTCACTAAAACCATAGCCGACTGGTCGTCTAATCTAAACGCTGTTCTAATAAAATTTAATCGCTGAATCCACGCGTCACATTTTTCGGCATCTCCGTCAAATGAATTCAGCATATCCGATATCATAATTACATTGGTGCGCATAGCCATACCTGGATACATATTTATCGCGTCGTTCGCCTGCGACAAACCTCTTCCCTGGCTGCTTTCTGGCTGGAACCTGCACGCCGCTGACTCGCTGATGGTGGTCGCAAACACGTTGTCTCGGACGCTCCTGCCGGCATTCAAACCGCCCGGCCGTGCGTCCCTCACCTCACCCGTGTCATCTGCTGCCAACCTGCCATCATCTACTGCTGCGTAGAACCGTGCCTGCGCGCCTCTCAACCGCAGCAACGCATTCTCCTGTCGCAGTCGTTCCAACTCCTTCTCCAGCTGCCGTTTGCTCTGCTGCCACAACTGCTCCCCTCCTCTGCCATCCTCGGACCTCGGATTGTTTACTTCAGGTTCACCATTTCGGGTTTCGGCATTTAGGTTCCCTCCACCGCCTATGGTTTCCTGATTGTTAGTTGCTTGGGCGTTGGTCTCGTGGTTGTCATTCTCCTCCCGGCGCCTTCTCTCGTCATCCCTGCGCAGCTGTTCCTTTCACATAAGGAATTACACAGACAAATTTGAATTTTCCGGTTTTTCATGTATAATTTGAATTGTCCGGTTTTTCACGAATAATTTGAATTTTCCGGTTTTTCACGCATAATTTGAATTGTCCGGTTTTTCGTTGCAAGCGTCGATATAGACTCACTCCACTTGAGTAACTCTCCTTCCGGTTTGCCCAAATAATAACCTTCTCCACTTGCATCATTCTACCTACGAACTGGCCAAACATAGACCTGCTTTACTTGCCCCATTATACTTTCGATCTGACCATATATAGATCTACTGCACTTGCGCCATTCTACCTCCGATCTGACAATGTATAGAACTCATCCATTTGACTCAATCTACTTCCGGTGTGACTGTTATCGAACGTACTCCACTTGCTCTAATCTATATCCGGTCTAACTATATACGAACATACTCCACTTGCTCCATTTTATTTCCGGTCTGATCACATATAGACCCGCTCCACTTGACACAATCCACTTCCTGTCTGACTATATATCGATCTGCTTTACTCGACCCATTCTACTTCCTGGCTGACCATATACAATTCTACTCACGGTCCTATTCTACTTCCGGTCTGACCGTACATTGACCAATGTCACTAGGCCCATTCTACTTCCGATCTGACCATACATTGACCAGTACCACTAGGCCCAATATACTTCCGGTCTGACCATACATTGATCAACTCCACTTGGCCCATTCTACTTCCAGTCTGACCATATATTGACCAATACCACTTGACCTATTCAACTTCTGGTCTAACCATACACTGACCAATACCACATGACCTATTTTACTTCCGGTCTGACCATACATTGACCTATTCCACTTATGGACATGATCTAGCACGGCGGCGGCGGCGGAAGCGATAGATTTTTATTATGTAGAGAGATATCGGTAAAACTATCAAAACTTTTAATGAAATTGGAAAAGTTCAGGTCAGACTGGTTTCCACGATTACCACATCCTTGGTAGATATTGAATATGGGCTGAAATTGGGACCAATAAGGGCATGCACCATTTCACGTTCGGCCCTACTTGGGGATAAACGTGAAATGTTGTTGGGCCCCATGAGGGACTGTCACGCTTTCCCCATGAAATGCCAACATTGGCATGCCAGCCTTGTGCCACATGGGGCACAAGATAATTTATATAGGGTACGAGTTGGGGCCTAATGGGACAAGCCCAATGAAAAAATTGTTATGTGGTCTGTAATGGGAGTTGAACCTGCAACCTTCGGAATTCAAGACGGACGCTTATCCACTAGACCATCACACTCGACATATATAAGTTAAAACGAAAAGTAGTTGAAATATTTTTAAGGGGGTACATACACCTGTGAGGGTAAAAAATATCGATTTTTTTGTGTTAGCTAATGTTAACGTGCGATCTTAAACTTCAAAACCCGCGAAAATTCAAGTCGATCCGTGAAAATTACCAAAGCTATGCCCGGTCAAAGGGGACCGCGTCAAGACCGGCTCGGAACGCATAAGCCAGCTGGTGGCGCGTGACTGTTGAGCAGTGAATAGTGCAGTTATACGTGTGGGGCTTTCATTGTGTGCTTCAGTGTGTACGGACGAAGGCGCCTCCTACGATCCACGGATTAATAATTCGATGTAAGTCTCATTTATTTTCCAGTCATCATGAACAAAACACATCTCGAAACTTTATACACGATTATTTCGAAAACATGTTTTCAAAATCGGTGACCATGATTTTCTTGAAAAAATCCGCAATTTAAACGCGACCAAGCCTACCTGGAAGCTAATTAAATTCTACAGATAGTAATCGTTCGGTTTTTCTGTATGATTTAATTTTGATTTAATTTTGATTTTTTACAGCCGTTCAAAGACGGACTTTTGTAGTGAAAAATCGATACTTCGAGCTTAGGCGGCCGCCACTTTGACAAAAATCAATATTTTTCAAAACCAAACGATTAATATCTAGATTATCTACCCTCATTAATAATATTTATCGAGATTATGATTTCAGATGAATGGCACAGCGCCAGGTTAGTCACCGCAAAAAGAGATTTAAAAAACATGCTTTTTTAAAGCACCACTCTTAAAAATATTCTTTTTGGCTCAAAAGGATTCAGAACCAAAATGAATATCCTTTAAAATTGAAAGGAATTCCTTTTCTATCAAAAGGAATTCCTTTCGGATTAAAAGGATATTCATTTTGGTTCTGAATCCTTTTGAGCCAAAAAGAATATTTTTAAGAGTGAACACGGACGGAAATTGGGCGAAATGCTATAAATACGAATGGGTGTAATTGAATGAATCCATGCGCGCATCTTCGAAAATATGAATTCAAAATGTAATGAAACACTACATGCTGATACGCGAGGGAGGAAACACACGAGAGCACGTTGTAAGGCTCAGTGAGAACATTTTTGTACAAGGCGAATTCAGCGTCTCGTTTCGCGTTATGCCACGGTTGCGGATTTATTCTAACCGAGACCGTTTCACGAAATAACAGGAAACGAAGCCAACGAGCGTATGTGCAATAGACTGTTCCTTTGGATACACTCTATTACATATATTGATCTGCATATAACCATATGTAAATTATATTAATATTAAGGTTAAGGTGATACATTGAATTCCGGATCCATTTTCGACGAAATAAACAAAATCTTTCATCTTAAAAGTTTCGCATTATATGTACAATCATGTATTATAGAACGGAAAATGGAACAAAATGAAGCAAATCTTTCGATTCAATAAAAATATTTGAAAATGTAAAACACGATGTTTTATCCCCAACCACATCTTATTTTTGTCGTTTCGCTGTAATTTAATTTCTTCTTTGTTAAAAAATAATTATTTTCAAAAATACGTTTTTTCTTTTATAGTACATAATTCCCGCTGATAGTCAGAATTATATCAATTGTATATAAATGTTGTGTGAAGAATGTATGTAAATGATTTTACATATTTTTCATCAATCTTCTCAATTTGCTGCATAATTTATGCAAAATCGTTTGTATAAATTATTTACGTAAAATGTATATAAACCCAGACAACCACATATTTTTCAGTGATACCACAGTGGTACCACCAGTTTACCACATTCGTACCACATGTTTACCACCAGTGGTTGACAATTACTTGGTCAAGGTGGTGAAAATGTGGTAAGTCGTTATTTTCACCACGTTTCGAACGAGCCATCGTTCGAAATGATCCGCGCCACTGTTCGAAACAATGCGCGTCACCGTTTCAAACGTTGGGACTCATCGAATGAGACGGTGGCGAGTGCCATCGTTTGAAACGTTGCACAACCATCGTTTCAATCGAAGATTTTTCTCTCCGTGTAGATAACAAAAGTTTATTTGTTTTTTCAAAAAAGTTAAAACAAATTATATATATTTGTTAATAATTAATCAAATATAGGACATTTTTAAAAAGTTAAAGGTACACCAATTTTTATAAATTTCAATTTAGTTTGCGCCAAAATGTTCGGAATTCAGTTTTGAACAAATCTGTCAGACAGAATTTTGACATCATTTATAGTTTTCTGGCAATCCACGACTTTATGAAATAATGTCACAAACAGGCCAAAAATAGGGCTTTTTCGATTATTTTTTTACATTAACATGAATAAAATTTTTTTTCAAATTGAACAATCAAAATCCTGTCTGACCAATCTATTCACTATTAAATTCTAAACATTTTAACGAAAACTACGTCAAAATCCGATCAAAATTCATGTACCTTTAACTTTTTAAAGTTAAGAATTTCTGCAAAGAATGTTTTCCAGATAATCGAGTACAAACTACGAAGTTCCCTGACAATCACTACAAATCTTTCGAAAACACGAAACTAACAGTTTCTACTTGTTTTATTTTTTTTAAATCCATATTTAGAGCACATATCAAAGTTAGAATATGCAATTAAAAAAATTCGACAAAAAATCTATTTTGCCCAAAAAGCACCAGACGGTCCCCTTAATAGAAGTTCTTTTAGAGTGTATATACATCATAAATAAATTAAACTGAGCAAATATGTATATTACATGTAAGAACATTGTAAATTACTTTGCGAATTTTTAATTAGTCATCAAGAAATTCAAATGCAAATAATTGGTTATAAATTTATGAATATTGATCAGTTATGATTTATGAATATGACTGTTAATAAATTTTTTTACAGGTTTACAAAAAATTTATTAACTTATTACATGAAATTAACATTTCATATAATAAGTTTTTTCATTAAAAATGTATTGTATGAATAAACTTTCATTTAAACAATCTTAAGAGTTGAAATCAAGAGCCAAGGTAGTGGCTCGCGCCAAGTACATAAACGTAAGCGAACTACTGCCTATATATTCTGTTCACATCAAGTACCGTTTTTCGAGGGTCTCTTGTACTTGCGGATAAGGACCGATCATCTAAATTTAAGTAGTCTCAGGCTGCTCACCCTAAGGGGACTCAAAATCCAAAATTTCATGAAAATCGACGAAACAGAGCACGAGGTATAAGCTCTCAAAAATAGCCGATTTTTTATTTAGACCATGAATATTTCAATTTTGAGAGGGTTGGGAGGAAGGATGGTGGAGGGAGGGGGAAGGATGGTGGGGGGAAGGAGGGGATAGGAGTAGAAGGGGACTAAGCAGCTTTCGAGGACTGTTTTCGAGGACTGTTTTCGAGGACTTTCAGGACTGTTTTCGAGGACTGTTTTCGAGGACTGTTTTCAAGGACTGTTTTCGAGGACTGTTTTCGAGGACTGTTTTCGAGGACATTTTCAGGACTGTTTTCGAGGACTGTTTCAGGACTGTTTTCGAGGACTGTTTTCAGGACTGTTTTCGAGGGCTGTTTTCGAGGACTGTTTTCGAGGGCTGTTTTCGACGACTGTTTTCGACGACTGTTTTCGAGGACTGTTTTCGAGGACTTTTTCAGGACTGTTTTCGAAGACTGATTTCGAAGACTGTTTTCGAGGACTGTTTTCGAGGACTGTTTTCGAGGACTGTTTTCAGGACTGTTTTCGAGGGCTGTTTTCAAG